>NQII01003380.1:432-49114 GCA_002778355.1 Clitarchus hookeri | reverse complement strand
CTCCCCTCCATCCTCCTACAAACTGTCTCATGCTTGAAATTAAATAGTTTGGAGTGGGGAGGATGACATGGGAGGGAAATGGTCCAGCGCTAAATACGATGTTAACTCATGAAATCTCTGCTGAAGACTGATCTCGATCGAGCCAAATCAGGTAGTCGAGGGGAAGGGAAGGCCGAACAGTATACAAAACCGAGCGTCTATGGTTTGCCATCTTTGTGCGTCCTGTTATCAGCATCATTAGAAACATTCTGCTATCCGTGGTTGTACCCACAGCATCCTTCTATGGTACAGTGAGTAAGTTCTCACTCTTCTTTAATTATAGTGAAATAACGGGAGCAGACAGACAACCACCGCTGCAGTCCATGCCGCCCGGCCATGGAGTCCGTGCGTGGTTTTATCACGAAGGCAGGTGGGGAATACGAGTGTAGTACGCTGGCAACAGCTTGGTGAAGGGTGGAGTGTTGGCAAGTGGGAAAAGTGTGGAGTGTGTGTAATGGTAACAACTACCACGTTGCCTTGGATGGTGTGCATCACCGGCATATTAAAATGTCATGTGTTAAAAAAAAAAACTGATGAAACTGTGTTTATTCACACGCACCCGCATGCCGAAGGAAACAGAAGTCACTTACTAATGGTTATGAAGTGACCAGGCCTTAGCTGAACGACCTGCCTGATCACACCTTCAAACATTCAACCAGGGCACGAGCGTGATTGCAATAACACCTTGCAAAAGACAGTTGCAGAAATCTCCTCCACCGGTCAGTAAACGGACCGAAAATATTAAACAACGGGCCCGATATAGGCCAGCGTAACACCAGAAGCGGCGTCTTTTGTCGTCGGGTCATTAGAACGAGAAGACCACTGAAGATGGGTGTGTCCGGCCGTCGCGTCGTTAACGACCTAATAGAATCAGCCTCCGGCAACATTAACAAGGTTAGGAATTTCCAATTAGATTGTAATAGTAATGGCGTGCGGTAATAAAACTTAATGCAATTAATTAGCATCTTGGGGTTCTACTTAAGCTCCCACGATGATTAGTCACGTACATAGTTATTGTATAATCCTTATGTTCATTTCTTATAATGCTGTGTTCTACCTAATCATGACTCATTATATAGCTACGCCCATAAACCCTTTCAGGTATGAATTATCTTAAAATAAATTCATAACATAATGAGCGATAGTAATTTATTTTTCTTGGTGAAATAAAATTCGCCAACGATAATACACTGAAGAGCCAAAAAAACTGGTACACCTGCCTAATATCGTGTAGCTGAAGGTGTTATATTTTTCATTAAAAAGAATTGGACATCACCAGTCTCTCGCTAAAATCTTCCATCTCCATAACTTTATATGAGTGGTTCACAGGATCCAGTGTTTGCTTAGGAGCACCCCGAGTACTCCCCGCGTTTCCTACTGTCATGACGCTCCAGCACGCCATTGGTCCAACGCCGCAAGTATTCTCGCTGTCCACTAATGACTACGTCCTCACAAACACATATACACACATATATACACACACTCACACATATTCGCACATACACATATTCGCACACCCATATACACACATACACATATTCACACATACACATATTCACACATTCACACATACCCATATAAACACACACATACACGCCGTCTTTGTTGTGTGTCTCAACACTCGCTGGCGTCACTGCAAGATCAGCTGAACTCAGAACAAATGAGATTCCCAGCTCGCTGGTCAACTAGCTCTCTCAATAGGCACAGCTGACCACAACTCAACTGGGAGGAGCGAACACATCAATAGGTGGTTCACTATAAAGGGGGAGAACTCTTGAAATTAACATATGAAACAATCTCTGCCAGTAACTGCATTATATTTTAACGTCAGCAATAACCGCAATACGCACGGTTAAGTTGGCAGTGAACTACAATAAGTAGTTCCAAGTTTTTACGTATTACTCGTCGTAAATTGTTTGTCACCTACAATTCAGTTCATTTTTTATTGTATGCAAATAAAAATAAATTTTGGCATGATTGTAACACATTTGTGTTTCTAACCCTTTTACGCCCTCGCCTGGCTGATGCAACGTTTAAATTAGCTGGTTCATTGTTATTTTTCCGGTCCGCCCTCGCGTGTCAACAAAACAGCGGAGCATGACAAACGTGATTTTCAGTGGCAGTCCGTAACTCCTTAAATAAATTATTCATTAAAGTAATAAATATAATATTATTGTACATTTTCTGGGCGCCGCGGTGGCTGAGTGGTTAGCCTGCTCGCCTCCCACCATGGCGAACCGGATCCAATCCCCGGCCGGGCCACTCCCGGACTTCCGCACGTGAGAATCGAGCCAAACGATGCCGTTGGTCGGCCTGTTTTCTCGGGGAACTCCCGTTTCCCCCTCCCTTGCATTCCGGCGCTGCTCCATACTNCAACGCTTAAATTAGCTGGTTCATTGTTATTTTTCCGGTCCGCCCTCGCGTGTCAACAAAACAGCGGAGCATGACACACGTGATTTTCAGTGGCAGTCCGTAACTCCTTAAATAAAGTATTCATTAAAGTAATAAATATAATATTTTTGTACATTTTCTGGGCGCCGCGGTGGCTGAGTGGTTAGCCTGCTCGCCTCCCACCAAGGCGAACCGGATTCAATCCCCGGCCGGGCCACTCCCGGACTTCCGCACGTGAGAATCGAGCAAAAAGATGCCGTTGGTCGGCCTGTTTTCTCGGGGAACTCCCGTTTCCCCCTCCCTTGCATTCCGGCGCTGCTCCATACTCGCCTCTATCACCCTCATCGACTCTCAAGACCTCGATGTTAAAAGCCACCCAAATATCTTCACTCACTTATACATGTTCTGAGTTAAGTGGCAGTGTTTGTTATTGCTTTCTCCTGTATTTCAACGTAGTTCCTTGTCCTAGAAATTCTTGAAGTTTCACATAATATGCCGACTTGGAAAATGTGCTGCTTCATGAAGTGGAAGTCGGTATAAATTTTACACCTCGAATAAACTTGAAAAAACTTCGGATAAGTGTGGGTTTTTTTTTAATTTACGATAAGTGTTGCATTTATGAAAGGTTTAATAAATGTGTGCGTTATTTAGTATTTATGCGATTATCAGTTTAGGAGTTGATGCCTCGACATTATGCATGTTACTTGTTTTGAAATAATAACGCCATGAAAATATTTTATACTGTACGTGAAACATTCCTCGAGTATTAAAAATAAATTGAAACAGTTTTATAACGTCTTTCCTAACGGCTTAGTTTGTATGAGCCGATATATAAATCAGTTAGTATTAACGTCCGCAAATAACCTTTGAGGCATAAGTAATTGGGGGCAAAACTAGATTCTCCATTTAATGTGTGGTTGTAGTTTCACGAAATACATTGTCAAAAGGTAGGTGTTGTGTTGTTAGGATTCTGATTAAGTTACGTTCATACCAGTGTAGGCATTTAATTTTATTAGTGAAAAGTTATTTTTTTTCGTAAACAAAGCAGTACGCCTTAGAAAATATTAGTGTCATGTGCTTAAAAAATTGCGTGGCTGGTCGAATTTTCACGAAACTTGCATCGAACTACAAATATTACTGCAAAAGTATGCTGTAAATTTTTTTTTATCAATTCTGTTTAACAATTGAGTTTTATGATGATATGACAATTTATTGTTTTCGTTACTCGTAATGTGATAGCAACGTTCGCCACTTGCTTGTGCGTATTTGTGTATTATAATATCGATTTGTGAGGTATTTATAAATTGTAATCATACTTTCAAATTATACTAAACATAATTGTTAGGCCGTTTAGTGATTGTTTAAGGCACATCGGAGGAGTAAATACACCGTAATATCTAAAAGCGTGACTTTCTTTAAAGGGCGAGCGTTTCAGCTATTCGCTCTTTTTAAAGACGAATGTTCGAAACGGCCAGCGTTTTTCTTATAACGGGAAAAAGAATATAGTTTAACTCTTCTGTTATTCTGTTGACAATCTATATCAAAAATATTTTCTTATGACCGCAGAAGTGTTGACCACAGTTCTAAGCATTGATTTATATTCAAGCAGAAAAAGAATCGTAAAAATCTATCAGTATTCACAAACCCATATTATTTACTGAAATCAACGTGCACGTGTTTATAGTGCTGATTATAATTACGTTTATTACTTGTGTTGTTTATATAAAGAGTATACTGTGGACATATGAGTCGCTGATGTATGCACCAGCTGAAAATCACATGACAATGTTTATTTTGACAGGTACGCGGAAAGATACGCAACCAACGGGCCGAAAGTAGAAATCTAGCAGAGCTTTCGAAAGTGCTCACGTTACCATGAACAGCCTTTATTTATGGGTGCGCCATTTTTTTTCCTCGGGATTTTTTATACTTTCTCCGCCAAGATAATAGATAACAGTGTCCAGACGTTTATATAAAAAATTCATCCAACTTTCCAGCCAGAGAGTTGCGTCATCTGTTTCTTCACGATGCCCAAACTTCGGCCATATATTCTTGTGCCTCGTTTCCCTTTTATTTCGTCCAACCTTCCGGGCAAGAGTAAACACCTGCGCGCAAGTTAGGGACAGGCAGAAGGGAGCTCAATAGACCTGCAGGGATCTGAGTTTCTAACATCGTGCCCACATGGCTGTCGCGACTCTGTCTCTATAGTCTATTCGCGGTATCTTCACACTTTTTTAATCAAACCTTTGAACAATCACCCCATTTATGACGTGTTTGGTTGTTTCCTAAATACACGAGCGTGTTATACTTATCTTAGCATAAAAGTTTAAACTTTCACTTATATTTTTTTATAGATTATAATTTATTATTTGTAATTAATACTGTTACTTGTCGCAGACATTCATCGCTCCTCTTGCCCCGTTATGCTCGCGAGAACAGATAAATGTTTGATGGCCAGGCATGCGATAATCCAAGGAGCGCGTATCTTGTTAGGAAAATCGTGCTGCCGCGATAACCCTTTTGCGGCTCGCGCGCTCCAGACCTTTAGCTGATCGAATGTCTGCGTTTATATGAATAAATTTTCTTGTTTAATGATACATTTTCTTTCAGCGTGACTCGGGGTGCGGTGAACCTTGCAGATCGCGCGACTGAAACGACAACAGCGACGGGCCTCCGAGTAGGGAGTTTATGAGAGTCGGAAGTTTGGGTGATCGTGCGACCTTGAGCGGTAGACCACGAGCCAGAAGAACGAGTGGCGACGGAAGCGGCTAGCGGAAGTAAAATCTACGACTGTGAACATCGGTGCAGCGATGAATGCGACTGGCAGGTGGAACTTATGAACTGAATGCGTGAGTGTAAGATATTTCAAATGATGGAACGGGCAGACTGAGGATGTGTTAATTATGAGCGTGAGTTAGTTGACTATAACCGAACGGAGACATTGAGAAGGACTTTAATCCGAGTTTAGATTTACATTAAGTATCGGGCTCACCGAGAAACAAAAAGATAATAGTATAAACAGATAGCTTAATAATGAAAATAATAGCTTTGTGAATAATTAAAAATCACATTTAGTTCTTTTATTTTTATTAAGACCTTCGTCCCTCACCAACTCGGATACGCCACTCTTGCGTCTTGTAACAATACGAATAAAAACAGAGAGAAAACGGATGTGTTGGTAATGCCTAGTAAGAAATAGTTCCTATGCAAAATATTATTAGACTGAGAGCGCACGAATGCAGTGCATTGTCCCTTTGGTGAAATTTTCTAGACTTGGTTAAGCTTTGTTTTGTGGGGCGAAAAAAATATCTTGGAAGTAGAACTTTAGCAGAAGAAGTTGGAAGTATACGTGAATGAACTATAACTGTTGAGTACTAACGTCCGCGCCCTAGTGACATACATGTCGTTCCCAGCGAGCCTGGAAAATTGTACAAACATCTAACTGGCATACAATAATATTCTCGCTATCACGCCGTATGTCTAAACAGTAGGTGACTTGCGTACAATTTAATTATATTAAATTCCAGTTATGCAGATAGTCTCATTAGGGTCATCACCTAATGGCGAGGATTTGGAAGTGTCATATTAAGCCGGTCGCCCACTTTCGCTTGAACTACGTCGCAACATGTTTGAAAAAACGCGTTTGACGAAACTATTAAACGTGTCCCTATTATCTTTAATAACTACGAACAGAAACGTACCCCAGACGAGGACGGTATGTTACTTTCAAGATGTCACGCATGCCGTAAATGCTATTTTAGAACCCTCAAACATAGTTAGAACGACTTTACTGCCGTATCTTATGAGATACTATCTGGATTCGAACGAGAGAAGTCTGCACTGAACCTGGCTTCATAATTACTGCCAATTAAACTATAGGTCACCGCTGAAGCCCCATAGCTGCACGCAGCACGACGAAAACTGCACGCCAGTCCTGAGCCTTGCGCATAGGGGCGATGGTGCGCTTGATGCGCGTGGCAATGTCGCCCTTATCGCTTCTGAGCTCCAGGTAGCTGGCCGCCTTAAGCAACGGTACCGATATTTTCTTGGCATAGAGATGAAAAATTCCTCCCGGAAAAATATTTCCAGTGCTATTTGTTTGCCGGTATGAAACCCGTGACTTACTGTGCAAGACTTGGCCACGCTGTTGACATAACTTAACATGCGCGATCTTGCATATTATAGTATAATTAAACATGTTACTTTAAGTTTACACACACTTTCATGATTTGCCCGGTATCCTAACCTTATCACTTTGTACTGTAACGTGCTAAATGACAGCCCCAGCCTGAAAACTACACGAGGTGGGCGAGGCAAGATATCTTATAAAGTTTATATATCATTACATATAGCTGTCTAATATTGCGTTAGTATTTTTCTTCCCTGGAGTGCTTCAAAATGTTTCTGCCGCCCGGTCTTCCGTGAATGTACTGTTGCAGAGTCATTTGAAGTGTTGCGCACAGCGTGGAAACGCCGTATTTATCCACTTACAACACCCAGATGTTCCTTAAAAAAAATTTATGTTCTCGAAATCACGACGCGGGTGGTATATAAGTTTTGCACAGTCGGCGAGTCATTTTTGTATGTCGGCGTATTTGAGTGTCTACGAAGGTATTTCTGCTGTCGCTATCGTCGAATGTGGTTCACTGAAGCAATTAATTATGGCGAGTAGATAAGAGGATGTCAGAGTGGATTCACACGAGAACCGCAGCAGCCTCGGAGACGGTTAGGGACCCACAGCAGCGAGAAGGTATCGTTTACCCGCCGAGACAGTCTAGCGCGCTATTCTCGGTTAATTACACTGCTTACAAATAGATAGAATTTCCCAGTAACTCCAAATTAACAGGTCGTCGAGGGATCCACCTAGCGACGCCGTTAATGCGGCATTGCCTGTGATGGACTGACAATAACTAGCATTTGGCACAAACAAAAAAATTGTTGAATAAAATACAATTTGTTTAGCGCAAGAAAATTTATTTGATTGTATAGGGGCAGTTAAATATTTTGTTGCTGAAACAAAATCACTCCTTTGTTCATATTTGGTTCCCCAGACATTAAAAATTACATCTTAGATGCCTGGGGAATCAAAAAAGAACAAATAAGCGATTTAGTTTCAGCAACAAAATATTTAATTTCCGTTGTCAGTGCACAAGTGTTTCATTTTTTTAATCATAAAAATAAGGTTTCGCCCAACATCCGAACCCGGGGTGTACCGTAGTACCCAAAAAGCTGAGGTTTAGGTATCTCGGCCAAAGTGATTATTAATATGCCACGACTAGTATTAAAATGATTCAATTACATAATATATGCAGGTAATTATTATTTAAATTATCTTTAACTTACTATTGTGTTTTCTGTTAAAGTATTACATTGGGAATTTCTATGCCAGTATTAAGTTTCAATAAATTCTCTAAAAAATGTTGCTATTAACATAATTTCCACAAAAACCATAAACGATTGGTATTTAAAAAAAAATCATCCCATTAATTTGGAGCCAAACAAATGAATTCTGGTAGGTACTAGACCAAGCTGATTTTGTTGCTGCCATAAATTCGGCATGAAGAGGCCAAACAGCCTATCATAATTTTCCATCTAATAATGTGTTTATTAACTCCGTATAAAATATACTTTTGACCATATCATGCCGTTAATAAAGTTCACGGCAATTAACCTGATAATATGAACGTACTTGTAACGCACTTTTATGTTACGAAAACCAATTGGTGCTCGATCCAACAAATTATTTATAAATGTGTTATTGGTTGCAAGGGAACAAATATAAATGATTTGAACAAGAGTATGGACGAAATATTGTACAGCAGAAACAAATACCTTTCATATAAATTTATTTGGTATACGAAACTGTATCTTTATCACAGCTTATTTCCAAAATACCACATTTCTCGTCAAATTATTACTAAGGGAGTTGTGCACCCCTGACAAATCCTCATTTAAACTGCCTTACTCTGTATATTGTGGTTAGTCTACCTAGTAACCAACACACGTTCTGTTTTGAATGTTCAATATAAAATACAAACAGTTAAGCTGAGAGTGTTCTGAAAATACGACCCTTTTTTGTTAATTAAGATGTGCTGATTCACAGGTTGTCTAAAACGTAGTGTTACAAAGCATGATACAAACATAGGGTGCGCCAACAGTAGTAGCATTATAGGAAGTCTGGGCCAATGTATAGGTTGAGTATAAAAGAATACCTTGAATTATAAGGTCTACAATATCAAAACCAAACAACTAAAACCTTGGATGACCAATAAAATGAACCGTGGAACTGTGAAGTTTGTTTACCATATATTCATAAATGTTCAATATGACCACCGCGAGCGGCCCGAACAACATCTGCGCGATAATCAAACTCATTCCACACTCTTGTCAGTATGACCGGTGTTACGGTTTGGATGGCGTCCGTAATTCTCGTTTTGAGGTCGTCAATGTTAGCCGGCAATGGTGGACGAAACACTTGATCCTTTATGTACCCCCATAGAAAAAAAATGCACGGGGTAAGATCTGGGCTTCTTGGGGGCCAGTGATGAAGAGCCTGGCCACCAGCTGCTCCTCGACCAATCCAGCGTTGCCGCAACGTCTCGTTCAGGTATCCGCGAACAGCTAGGTGCAAATGGGGTGGCGCACCATCCTGCTGGAAAATTAGGTCCCCCACCGCCTCTTTTAACTGAGGAAACAACCATTCTGTAAGCATGTCCAAATAAGGGATTCCAGTAATAGTGAGCTCGTGAAAAAATAAAGGGCCGAAAAAAGTGTCTTTGGATACAGTGCAAAACACGTTCAGTTTGGGGGAAGCGCACTCGTGTTCGGTGGTTTCATGTGGAGGCTCCTGACCCTATATCCGCACGTTGTTCGGTTCACCTTATAATTTGTATTGAACTTTGCTTCATCGTTAAAAACCAGCTTAGACATGAAGGTATCGTCTACCTCGTTCTGGGCAAGAAAGAACGCGCAGATATCACGTCTGAGTTCTTTATCCCTTTCGGTATGAGCCTGTAAGAGCTGTAACCTGTATGGTTTGTACAGCAATCGCTTTCGCAACACTCCATACCGTCGATTGAGGGATTTGCATTTCCCGTCTAGCTTGTCGAATTGATTTTCTCGGGCAACGAACGAACGCTTGTTGAATCCGTTGCACATTCTCTTCGGACACACGCTGCCGCCCGGAACATTTGCCGTTTGCAAAGGCACTCTGTGTCACGGAACTGACGAAACCAACGTACGATACTCCGCCTATTGGGAGGACGACGTCCGTATTTGCGACGGAATTCTCGCTGAACAGTCGTAACCGTATCACATTTAGCAAACTGAATAACACATAACGTCTTCTGTTGTTCCGTCTCCATCGTGATGCGGACTAACACACAACACACGCTCATAGTGCGACGACAGACGCTCCGAGTGTCATCTCTCGGCACATAAAGGAACCTCAGACCATCCCCTTCACACTGCCGTGTCGAATGCGAGCTCGCTCCCCCCTCACCTCCTCAAACCGAGCGTTACGAACGCCATCCAAACCGTAACACCGGACATGCTGACAAGAGCGTGGAACGGGTTTGATTATCGCGTAGACGTCGTTCGGGCCGCTCATGGTGGTCCCATTGAACATTTATGAATGCATGGTAAACAAACCTCACGGTTCCACGGTTCATTTGATTGGTCAATCAAGGCTGTATGCAGGTTGTTTGGTTTTGATATTATATACCTTCAAAGTTGGGGTATTCTTTTATACTCAACCTGTATTTTAAATGGGAGCTGTGTGGCTGTGTCTGTGGCTGCGGCTGGTGGTCTTCGGCTCGACTCTGATGAGCTCGGCAATCTTCGGCTCAACTCAGGGGGTGCTCGGAAGCCGTCGACTCCGGTTTGTCGAACGTACCCGAAGTTGCTCGGCAGTTACGTCCACTAATTCTTCAGGAATGTGTTTGTTTCTGGTAGGCATATTGGTTTTATATGCAAAGTTTATGACAAAACACAAATATTTTTGTTTTTGTGTTATTTTCTTTTAATTAAAATTAAACAGCATCTATTAAATGATACGGAGCATAACGCATTGTTCATTCCTCTGTTGCATTCTCCAGTATATTTCTTAATTTCATTCCTCAATTTATGGTACAGTTGCTATAGTTTCCATCATTTNCTCTGTTGCATTCTCCAGTATATTTCTTAATTTCATTCCTCAATTTATGGTACAGTTGCTATAGTTTCCATCATTTAGTTGAAGAGTGCCCTGGTAACTCGCTTTTTCACCGTTATCTCCTAGAGTGCGCTGATGAGGAAAAAACGATGAAGTCACATTGCTCGCTCGTGATTGGTTGTTGGTCACGTGATATCTCGGGCTGTGCGGGTATATAAGGCGGGCAGATTCGGCATCACGACACAACATTCACTCCAGGGGGTAGGGGCTGGAGGGGATCTTCACTCCCCCGCCGAAATCCACGAATACGCAACTTTACTTATAATAGGCAGCACCAATCAACAGCCTAAATACGGGTCCGATGCCCAACAACCCACATACACACGGCCCCCGCCGCCGACCCAATGATTTCAGANTAACAGCCTAAATACGGGTCCGATGCCCAACAACCCACATACACACGGCCCCCGCCGCCGACCCAATGATTTCAGAAAGTGTCAGGGTGCTTTTGTTTGACAAACACCCAGTGAGTTATGGGAGTCTAGGTTTTCGGTCTCACAACACTAAGGCCATTCGGTGGCATATGAGGGTTCGGTGGCATATGAGGGTTCGGTGGCATATGAGGGTTCGGTGGCGGCGGCATCGTCTCAGACTCCTGCCTCCTCTACTAGTATNCTACTGGTATTTTCTCCACCCACTAATAAAGAGCATGATTTCCACCTATCTGTCTCCTGTAGCATTTTCTGTTAATACATGCAACAATTTTTAATTCTTTCCTGTCGAAAGGGCTTTTACGGTGTCTATGCCAGTTTTTCCTTTATCTTCTTAGTATCGTAGTTTAGCTATAAGTACACTCAAGTACAGTCATGGCCGAAACCGTGGCCATGGCAGCCCAATCCCTCGCTGCCGCGATGCATGATTTCCTTTCCTTCTAGGCGTATGGTGCTTAGCCCTGAGACGCAATTAACTCCCGTCCCTGCCGCGGGCTCACACACAACACATAGTTTTAAAGTAGGTTAGAAAAAAAAATTGAACATCGTGATCGTGGTTGCTCTCTCTCCGGGATCTGCCCGCCCCTTGGGACCAGCGAAGGCGAGGACTTCTGCGAGTGCGGTGGGACTGCAGCAACTTGGGTGCTGCGACTATTCCGCAACTCGTCGCGTCCCCAGGTGGTGGATAGCGAATACCCAAGGCCCTAAGATGGCTGGAAATACTCGAATACCAACCCGCGGACCAACTGGCCGGTGCGACAGTGCCGTCGCCGTGGACGTCGGGGACCTGGGTAGCTCAGTACGAGATGGCGAAGCGCATCAAGCAGGAGGCAGCCCAACGATCAAGGCGGGGTGGGGGATCTTGAGGTGCCACGGGCGAAGTGTAGCGAACCTCACTGTTGGATTCTGCGGGCTGCTGACTGTGGATGCGTGAGTAATGTAATGGAATGCGTCGGACCTCGGAAGCTTCCTTCCATCAGCCTTCACTCCTGGATCAGCGGATTTGCCACCGCCCTGGTAGGTCCCGCCCGAGCTTCGAGCTCACTAAGAGAAGACCGACGGACTATTTTGGTGGAAGGGAGGGGGTGGCTCCCGGATAGGCCTCCCCACCTTCACCCACGGCGTGGAGACCCTGCTGTCAGCGCAGAAGAGCGAAGATTGAGTAGGTGCCATGACTGAGCTGTCCAGTTTGCCGACGCACTCTACAGGAAGCAGGGGGGCTCTGCATTGAACAGCTGCTGTCAAAATTATTGTGCTGGTACGCCTGCACAGAAATATTGACAGCAATTCAACCTCAAGGGCGATTGCGCACACAGCCCCGCCCATTTATCTTCTAGATTTTCTACTCCATATTAAAAAGCATTGAATCCACACCTGCTGTCTCCTGTATTATTTTAATTAATGCATGAATAAGTTTTGAACTTCTTTCCTGTCGGGNTTAATGCATGAATAAGTTTTTAACTTCTTTCCTGTCGGGGGGGGGGGGTTAACGGTGTATATACCGGTTTTCCCTCTCCCCCTTCATAGCTATAGCCTCAGCTATAGGAACACTTAGGGATGCAGTCCATTGCCCCAATTGCGGCCTTGGCTGCCTTAATCCCTCTCTGCCGCGATGCACGCCTCCGTTGCATGAAATTCCCTCTCCTGTAGGCGTATGGGGCCTAGTACTGAGACGCACTTAAACTCCCGTCCCTACCTCAGACGTACACTTAACACTTAGCAATATGGTAGGTATAAAAAAGATTGCATAGTCTCAGTTCTTCGCTTGGTGCGAAAGGTGATAGATAACTCTCTCACCCTTCGTATTTTAATATTCTGACCGGTAAGTTAACATATTTAATTACATCAGGTTGTGGGCATCCGCGAGAAACGCAATCTGTAGTCACCACTGATGGAAAAGTAAAAATTTTTTTTTAGGAGACGAGGCCTTGCATATGTAATACGCATCGTTTCAGCAGCAGCAGCGATGGTGACAGTAGGTATGGGTTGGTACCACGCGCAGTATTCACGAGTTGGCAACCGTGAGTTGTACTTTGTTTTTCCTGTAATACTAGCTGTCGAAGGCGCGCGGCCGCCTGGAGCCTGGGAAAGAAGGCGAGCAACTAGCTCGCCTACTGAGGTAGCTTCATGCTAGCTAACAAGGCTTGGAATATTTCACACTTGAAACATAAATTCTAGTATAAATATTTATTATGTCGATCATGCCTTNCGCACTTAAACTCCCGTCCCTACCTCAGACGTACACTTAACACTTAGCAATATGGTAGGTATAAAAAAGATTGCATCGTCTCAGTTCTTCGCTTGGTGCGAAAGGTGATAGATAACTCTCTCACCCTTCGTATTTTAATATTCTGACCGGTAAGTTCACATATTTAATTACATCAGGTTGTGGGCATCCGCGAGAAACGCAATCTGTAGTCACCACTGATGGAAAAGTAAACATTTTTTTTTAGGAGACGAGGCCTTGCATATGTAATACGCATCGTTTCAGCAGCAGCAGCGATGGTGACAGTAGGTATGGGTTGGTACCNGAAAACATTTTTTTTTTAGGAGACGAGGCCTTGCATATGTAATACGCATCGTTTCAGCAGCAGCAGCGATGGTGACAGTAGGTATGGGTTGGTACCACGCGCAGTATTCACGAGTTGGCAGCCGTGAGTTGTACTTTGTTTTTCCTGTAATACTAGCTGTCGAAGGCGCGCGGCCGCCTGGAGCCTGGGAAAGAAGGCGAGCAACTAGCTCGCCTACTGACAAGGCTACTGACTCGCTAACAAGGCTTGGAATATTTCACACTTGAAACATAAATTCTAGTATAAATATTTATTATGTCGATCATGCCTTNAGCTAACAAGGCTTGGAATATTTCACACTTGAAACATAAATTCTAGTATAAATATTTATTATGTCGATCATGCCTTTATACAGACACATCAAAGTGAAACAACATAGAAAAAAAATTAATGTTTAGTACTGGAAAAAGAAAACTTCACACGCAAGTTGCCACGGGGAAAAAAAATTCGCTTTAATTCGTAAACAATGTACATTATGGTTAGCCCGGTAAAGACCCTACAATATGAGTTGAAAAAACTTCTGACCAACTCGCTAGCTTATAACTTATCATCGCTGCCCTGCCCGGGAATATATTTTTAAAAAATGTGAAAATATATTTTGTCCTCGTGTTATCTTCGCTCAGCTTGAATTCATGGGCTCACATAAATCGTATAACTGACTACTGACAGACCGACCCCTCACAAGATTGACTTCTAAATGAACCCTTATGAACCCACAAATGACCCACAAATGACATATGAGCTTTTATGACCCATAACGATCCATAAAAGTCCCATAATGACCAATAAATAACCCCTGATTGCAATGCGTGCGGTGCTTACTGCGGTGCGTGCCGGACGGTGTAGTTGGTTGGCGGGTTTTCTCGGGGATCTACAGTTACCCTGCCCTTGCATTCCGGCACTGCTCCATGCTCACCTCTCTTCACCCTCATGGGCTGTCAAGACCTCGATGTTAAGAGCCGCTCAAATCTCTCCGCTCCACTCTCCACTCCACATTTAATTTGGCTGTAATGGAAATGTATTGTATTTTATTTCAAACTAATAATAGTGTATGTATATATACAAATACAAGTAAACTAATTATATTTCTTAATATTTCGTGGTGCTTCTTCATTAACGTATGGATAACCACGGCAACGTTATATTTAGCATAATGGAGCACAACAGAATTAAGTTTTTAATTAATATCGTTAAAAAGCTACTAGTCGAATCTCGCGAAAACTTATCTCTCTCCATTATCCTAGTCTCTGCTTTTGTTCGACTTGCATACTCTTATCCGTTACATACAAACGCTTGTTGTTTAATTTCATCGAAAGTCTGTATCCTCTAAAGTTGTTCAAATAGGATTCCAGCCAGGGCTACATTTCATCGCTATCTACGATCTCTCTCCATCTCGTGATGGCCGGCCCTGTGATCTATATTTTCCCCTAGAGATGTAGATAACCCTTTGTGTCTTTGTAATTGCAAGTGATTCCCATCATAATTAGCTTATCTATGTAATTTTCACAACGTGCTCACTGTGTCACTTTAGAGTGGACGCTGCGAGAAAGGCAGTCACATTCCTACTGAAAGTACAATCTTTAGTCAACCAGTTCGGAGCGCACGTACAATTATTATGTGAAACTGTCTCACAAGTTCACAAGGCGTGACGATGTTGTATATAGATGCAAATTAATTCACTTATTATTTTGAGGAACTATCCATTTTGCTGTTATAAAACATTTGGCAAATATAGTACCTTACTATTCTTATGCATTTATAAAGCACAATGACTCATTTACGTTGATTGGAGACGGTTAAAGTAATAATAACGGTCATGATTAGAGTTAAAATTTGGAAATTTAAGCGTTAATATTATAGAGAACGAAAGACATTTACGTTTTGAAGTTAATATAAGTATTAAGATGTATCTTGAAAACCAGCGTTTCCTAACCTTTTTCAGCCACGGACCCCTAGGAAATAAAGCACAATTTTCAAGGACCCCCTTCGTAAAAAAACAGCAAACAATGTCGGACCATTTATTTTAATACTATAAATACAAAAAAAAAATTTTTTTTATAAAAAATACGTTAATGTGAAAGTTGGTGTTGCTTTTTTGCAACTAAATTAGTGATATTCGGGTTGATGTTATGACTAAGTTGTAATCTCAAATCGGATTCCACTTGNTTTTATAAAAAATACGTTAATGTGAAAGTTGGTGTTGCTTTTTTGCAACTAAATTAGTGATATTCGGGTTGATGTTACTACTAAGTTGTAATCTCAAATCGAATTCTACTTGTAATCTGTTTCTGTATTTGTTTTTAGTAGGGGAGACCGGGGCAAGATGAAGAGCGGGGCAAGATGACGAATGAATGTCTTATTTGTTCAGTTTTCCACTAGGTGGCAGCAACAACCAGACATTACTGGCTCTTCTGTCGGCCGTTCGTTAAAAAATAGCATAGAGACGCTGAAATCGCCATTTTTGTGTTAGTTGTGAAGCTTTGATTGTTTACCGCTGCCACGATATAACTTTGATGCATGCGTAAATAAGCTCTGCTACAGATACAGGTAAGATATTTCGTTTCTCTTTAATATTTATAAGTAACTTAGTTTAAATACTACCTATTACCATGAATAAATGTCAATTAATCGCCTTCCTTCATGGCAATGAAAACGAATATTTTTAAACAGGCAGTCCGGGGCAAGATGAAGGGGGCACGATGACGAGCTCGTCATCTTGCCCCGTGTTTCGGAATTTATTAAACTAACTATGATTATGATGCCGGAGCTGTTGTGTTGGCTTAATTAAGTATTAGTTAACAATATACCAATACACTAAATTAATAAATGTTTTATTTATTTAGTTTAAAGACATATTTATATAGTTAATTAATACTTAATTATAATTGTTTATTAATGATATATATAATAATATTTCAGATATGGTTAGACACTATGGGAAGAAATCCTCAAGAGGAGCATGGAGCAAAGAATCTATGGCCTCTGCTCTAGAAAATGTTAAAGAAGGACGTATGAGCTGCTTGGTAGCTGCAAATGTGTTTAACGTACCTAAAGCTACACTTCGTCGCCGCTGGAAAAAAAAATGAAAATGTAAGGATAAATAATATAAATTTTAATAGGCTTTAAGAAAAATATTAATTTGAACCTACTAATTAATTAACCTAATCTCTTGTTTTAAATCCTGTTATTAAATCTGTATTCAAATCTGTAAAATCTGAGTCCTGAAACTTTTTTCACTAGAATGCTAATTTTTATTTCAGGAGATGCCGGTTCATGGAGGGAGATTTAGAGAAGTCTTCAGTGCTGCACAGCAAGATGATTTAAAATCCTACTTCACAGCAATGGACAAAATGTTATTTGGCTTAACAAAGAAACAGTGCAGAAGACTGGTTTTTTACTTTGCTGAGGAATGTGGTATTTCGCATCCGTTCAACAAAGATACAAAGATGGCGGGAGAAGATTGGCTGGCTAATTTTATGAAGAAACATAAAGTTAGTGTGCGCAAACCAGAAGCAACATCGATTGCCAGAGCAATGGGTTTCAATAAATCAAGTGTGGACAGTTTTTTAAACATTTTAAGGGAGCAACGGGAAAAATATAAATTCCCTGCTTCTTCAGTCTACAATGCAGATGAGTCAGATCTGTCTGCTGTGCCTAATAAGCTACCCATGGTTGTCAGTCCTACAGGATCTAGAAGGGTTTCTAAAATTGTTTCAGCAGAGAGAGGAAGGAATGTAACAATAATTGGTTGCATTAGCGCTACTGGCTTTTACCTGCCACCTTCTCTGATTTTTGCCAGAAAACGAATGCTTCCTGAACTTGTAGAGAGAGCCCCACCAGGAATTGTAGGCTACTGTAGTGATAACGACTGGAGCAATGAGGGCACCTTTTCCTCTTTTTTGAAGCACTTTTATCTTCACGTGAAACCAAGCAAAGAATCCCCTGCTCTGTTGATTATTGACAATCACAAAACTCACATAACTTTGGAGGCTATCTTATATTGCAGAGAGAAAAACACATCATCATGGTTGGGTTGCCGCCCCACACATCACATCGTCTCCAGCCCCTTGATGTGTCATTTTTCGGCCCATTAAAAACCTACTATAGCCAAGCATGTGACAACTTTATGGCCACTCATCCAACACAAGCTATCCCAGACAAAAATATTGGTGAGCTTTTAAGCTCCGCTTACTTCAAAGCAGCTACAGTTGAAAAACTCAAACTAAGTTCCTGTAGGCCTAAGTCTATAAAATCCAGGCCAAACAGTCCAGTTGCATCAACTTCAAAGGATGGTGTTATAAGATGTCCTGCTTGTGAAGAGGAATATTGTGACCCTCCAACAGAAGAATGGATCCAGTGCTGTAAATGTCAACAGTGGTGGTATGAGGAATGTTCCAATTATGAAAATGGCATTTTTATATGTGACTTATGTTAGCTGCACAACTAAACACTTCAGCATTACGTTACAATGCAATATACTTAGTTTGATGCTTTTTAAGATGTAAAAACACAGTTATCATTTGTTAAACCATGTAACATATTCAAAAGATAAAATATGTTCAACCTTTTTCAGTGTTGTCATCTTGCCCCAAGGCCAAAGTCATCTTGCCCCAGTTTGGGGCAAGATGACAATTTGATAAGGTTATAAAAAAATAAAATTGTCTTTTATTTATTTTATTTGAAAAATTAAATGGTAATATATTTAATACCACAAAGGACTACTCTAACAGTTCATGTAAAATTAATTTTATTATCCTTAAAAAAAAATTGATAAACAACAAAAATTGTTAACATAGTCATCTTGCCCCGGTCTCTCCTATATACAAGAGCAGAGAATGCCTTTTAACAGAGGTATGTGGTTGAGAAAAGCAGTAAATGTTTCAGTGCTTCTTCTGATATTTCCTTATAATCTTTCTTTACNATGTGGTTGAGAAAAGCAGTAAATGTTTCAGTGCTTCTTCTGATATTTCCTTATAATCTTTCTTTACATTCACCCATAAACTTGATACAGAGGATTCTTTGAAATTACGTTTCAAAGCTGAATCACAGGATATTTATATTAATTGGTTTTCCTGTGCCGTTGTCAAGTCAGTAATATCAGTAACATATGTTTTGAAAGGGTCTAATATCCAATTTTTATTTTTGTTGGGTACTGGAAAATAATCCCGAAACGAAGACCTCAAAGCGCGGAGGTGTTTAATAATTTCGTCTTGTACTTATGTTGGCAACATTGCTTCACCAGAGGATTCCAAAAACGCGAACAGTGTAGGAAAGCGATTATAGTTTTTTTTTTTTTAATTGTACGATTTGTCCAAAGGTCAAGCGGTTTTAGCATCGTTTTAATTTTATCTTCAACTTGGAAGATGTTGTTATATCTCCCTTGTAGACCCAAGTTCAGCTCGTTAAGGGCACTAAAGATACCAGCTAAATATGCTGCCATTGTGAGCCATCCAAAGTCATTGAAGTGATCATGTTTATTGACGCAGCCTACAGAATTCTTCAAAAAGAACATTCTGATCTCATCTCTCAGCTGAAAAACACGCGACACAACTTTGTCACGAGACGACCAACGTACTTCAGCATGCAATAACAACTGCTTGTGAATGCTTCCCATTTGCTCACAAATGATACCGAAAATACGGGAATTTAGAGGCCTAGCTTTAATACAATTCACCACCTGCACTATGTCGTCTAACACTGTTTTTAATTTATCTGGCATATTTTTAGCAGAAAATGCTTCCCTATGAATGCAGCAATGATGCCAGATAATAGATGGATTCATCTTCTTCACACGCGCCTCAAGTCGTATTCGTGTACCGGTCGTAGCCCGAGCACCGTCGGTGCTAACTGCCACACATNCTTCTTCACACGCGCCTCAAGTCGTATTCGTGTACCGGTCGTAGCCCGAGCACCGTCGGTGCTAACTGCCACACATCTATCCCACGTTATTTCATGAGTGGACATAAAGTTGTTCAATACTTCAAATATTGCATCACCTGTAGTGTGCGAAGGCAGAGGTATACAGAAAAAAAATCCTCACCTATGCTGTCTTTGTGTTCGTAACGAACATACGCAAGCAAGTTTGCGTCATTGCTAATATCTGTGCACTCATATAATTGCAAAGCATAAAATCTGCTCGCTTTAGCGTTCAAAATCAGCTGCTCTTTAACATTTCCTGACATTTCATCAATTCTCTTCTTCACTGTGCTGTTGGATAACGNCGGTGCTAACTGCCACACATTTATCCCACGTTATTTCATGAGTGGACATAAAGTTGTTCAATACTTCAAATATTGCATCACCTGTAGTGTGCGAAGGCAGAGGTATACAGAAAAAAAAATCCTCACCTATGCTGTCTTTGTGTTCGTAACGAACATATGCAAGCAAGTTTGCGTCATTGCTAATATCTGTGCTCTCATCTAATTGCAAATCATAAAATCTGCTCGCTTTAGCGTTCAAAATCAGCTGCCCCTTTCATTTCCTGGCATTTCATCAATTCTCTTCTTCACTGTGCTGTTGGATAACGATATAACGTCCAATTATTTTGAAGCTTTGTCTCCNACATTTCATCAATTCTCTTCTTCACTGTGCTGTTGGATAACGATATAACGTCCAATTATTTTGAAGCTTTGTCTCCCAACATAGCAGAAACCATAATTTTAGCGCACGGTAATATTAATTCTTCAGCAATGGTNTTGTCTCCCAACATAGCAGAAACCATAATTTTAGCGCACGGTAATATTAATTCTTCAGCAATGGTGTGGGGCTTACTACCTTTTTGCAACTAACAAGGATACTTGGTAGGACGCTAATACAGCACTTTCGTTGTTGGTCCCAGTAGCAGTCTTAATCATTGTTTTTTTGCTTCGTTCTAATTCCGAGGCTTTAATTTTGAAAAAGGATTTAGATTTGTCACGAAGTTCTTGGTGTTTTGTTTCTAAATGACGTCGGAGTTTGGCCGGTTTCATCGGCTCATTCAACAAATCGACAAAATTTCGTAGCATATGACGCACTGAGGTCTTTCTTCCCCGTTTAAATTGGTACTTGTGAAACCAAAAGCTAAGTATTCGTCGCAAAACTTACGACTTTTAACCTTTGAAGTTGAAGGTCTTTCATTTGCTTCGTCTAAAGCGGAGTCATTTGGTTTCAACCAGCGTTTCATTGTCACAATCACTTGAAAAACGTAATTTCGTTATACTTATCTCCAACGCAACACAAAACAAAACATGCACTAGTCGCGGGGGAACGGGCGCAAGTGTCGGGCGCGGGCGGTGCGGTGGAGCGAAGAGTCACGGCCCGCACTCGCTTATTTCACTCACTTCAGTCAGGCTCGCACACCGCCCGCGGAGCACAGGTTAAGAAACACTGTTGTAAACGATTTATGTTTTGTGTGTACGCCTTGGAAACAGGTGCTTAAGGAGTCTTGGTATGAGAACTGTATATCAACACACGAATTTCAAATTCTCTCTCGGATAAGCAAGACTCCTATAATGATACAAACGCTCTCTCTCTCTCTCTCTCTCTCTGTAACTGACTATAACACTATAATCTTCAATCGCACACGTCCTAATAACATTAGCAGTTACCGCTCAATGTGCAAAGTTAAAAATCTCTTGATGTTCAGTCATACTGCCAGTGTTTACCTGATAGTGTCTTGACACATACCATAGAAAATAGATGGTTGAAGTGGACGAGTTTGCATCTAACGTAATGGAAGTATAGGACCTCAAGGGGTAGACAGGTTTTCTACCAAAACCAAATAGATAATGGGTACGTGAAATTAAAGAAATAGTTCTCAGTAATTCAGTCGTAACAGTCATTCATAAGGAGGCTATAATTTACATATCTAAAGTGAACTTACTTTATCCCGTGATTTTGCCTCATTTTCCAATAAATCTGTTTTAATTATCTCCTTAAAATAGGTAGATATGCGACTAAAAGTATTATTTTTATAGAAAAGAATATGACACATGGAGTTGCACAACGTATTATCAGTGCAAATTAAGATGCAGCCAGACCTTTACGCACTCCGAATGTGTAGTGAACGCGTGCGTGTGACTATTNTTACGCACTCCGAATGTGTAGTGAACGCGTGCGTGTGACTATTGAGGTGACATATCCAGTGGTACGACCATGCTCATGCAAGCACAACTGCACACATCGTCAAGATGTTGGCCATCACTTGCTGGAGCACTGCTTCACATGCTCTGATGCGATGCTGCATGTCATCCTTACGTGTCAGCGTCCTCTTATAACCCTTTATTATTCCACGGAAAGTGCTACTCCCGAAATTAAATATATAATATTTTTTCGTGTGGCGAAAGGCTGCATTAAGTATTCAGTGTGAATACCTACTTTAATTTGAATTATAGCGTACTAAATCTTATATATTACAAACCCTTAAATAATTACACAACATGAATAACAATTGCAAAAAAATATTTTTTTGGTGCAAATAATTTTTTTAAAAGTTTTACGCCGCTTCCAAAATGAAATATTCTAAACGCTGCTATAATTAAATTGTTGGAANTATCTTCTGTCCGGATGCTCAAAAGCGTACATCATTACTTGTTCGGTGACATTGTACTCCCGAAACGAAACTAACCTCAGCTACCCGAACTCCTTTGGCTTTCCTTAATTAATTAACTGTTCTTATTGGACTGCTATGCGGAAACTTTCTCGTAAATATCGTGCGATCTGATACGCGCATGTGTTTGGTATCTTCGCGCAATAACATTTTTTTTTATTGTGGACAGCATTTCTTTTACGCTAGTACAGTGTCAAACATACTTCAGAAGTATCGCATCTGCGGGTCAGCGGTGGCGTAGTTGTTAGATTACTCGCCTCCCACCAAGACGAACCGGGTCCGATTCCCGGCGTGAACGTGTCGGACGATGCCACTGGTCATGGGATTCCTCGGGATGTCCCGTTTCCCCTGCCCCTGCATTCCGGCCATGCTCCATACTCACTTCATTTTACCCGCATTGGCTATTTATACCTCGATATTAAGAGCCACCAAAATCTCTTCACTCACTCGCATTTATCGGCCCAGGAACGGATCTAGAATTTCAGTTTGTGGGGAAGGGGGGGGGGATAGTAACTTTCCCATTGTGCAAGTGAAGGTCTAGTCTTTTTATCCGTGGTTTGGGAGGGGCCGATGCCCGATCATAATTTAAGGAAAAATTTTGATAAAGTTTTATTTCAGTTATAAACATTTACAGGACCGTTTCATGTCAATGCGAGGGTGCTGGAAGAATCGTCAAGTCCCCTGTAACACCCCCTCATCAGCCCTGCTCAACCGCTTACTGTTTTTATTCCCATATCGTCTGTTACGTCCCGCAGAAAATCTCTCCGCCTCTTTGTTCAAGCCTGTGGGGGGGAAGGACATTCGGCTCCAAGGAGTGCGCCGTCCTGTACATCCTGCCTCTTGAGAGTTCTTCAGTTAAGCCACCCAGACTCCCCCCCTGCTCCTTAGTGTACGGACGATCAATCACTGGCTCGCAGCACCACTTTCCTACACCACACTCTCCACACTGCCCGCCCACTATATGATGCCACGTAATCATCCCTTGAGGGATCTATTTTCATGCGATGGCTGTCAACATGGAGCTATGGTTTACACTGCTCGTAAAAAAAAACATGACATTTCTTATAAATCTTTGTAACATTATAAACACTACTGTTTCTTACCATCAAAATTTTCGTTATTTTCAAGAAATTTAGTTTTAATTTGAGTATCTTTCCGTACATTTAAAAATTATTTTGTTGTTTTTGTAGTTTATGAAGGGACATTTAAATGCCCTATTTTTTTTACTAAGCTACTGTACCTTATATAATTAAAAAATTTGGAAATTACTAATTTTTGTTCTAAACCTAGTTTAATATTTATTCTTTTTGCTTTTAAATCTAATATTTTTCTCTGTATTTTATATCTAATACCAAAATATGTCTTCGTGTCATTAATCGCTCTAGTTCTAGATGTAGTTCTAGGAGTTAAGACGTAAATAGCTAGCTTTTGCTCTAAAATTAAGTAAAAGCACTGTAAACTAACATAAATGTTACTAGATATTGAGCAAAACCTTAATACTGGTGGAGGCGCCAGGCGTTATTCATTGCCCTGAAATATACCTATCGCTTTACTCATGCATCCGTTAAGTAAAAATGAGAATGGTTCGACACGTTGATATTTTACAAACAAACCAGCATAAATAAATTTAATAAATTCAGTGTCCACAAATTTAAACTTAGAATTTTAGGTACGACGTTAAGGCATGAAACTACATTTCCTCTGTAGCTTCCAACGTTGTTGGAAGCATGCCAGTATGCCCTTAAAATACACATGTTCTGGAAAAAGTAGAAACATTTCTTACGTCCTGTCCGCCTATTAATTGTTAAATTGTTAATTTCATGAATTTTTTGTACTTGTTTTATTTTAAAGTTCACTATCATCAAGGGTAATTTTTTAATTCTAACTGTGTCCATTTCAAGGCACGTTTGTGGCGTTAAGTTTTGTGCCGAATTTTCTATCCTTTTGTGTCACCTTTTGTTTGTATATTCATTTCTTTTCATTACATTTTTTAGCCCTTGAGACTCGTTGACGTATTGTTTTTGCTGTTTTAATTTGTGCTTTTTACAGGGTTTTCGGTGTTTTTCTTTTTTTATAAGTGTCTTTACATTTCCCTTTATGTTATACAATTTTTTTTCACAAGAAGAGCTATTTTATTTTCAAACTGGCATTGTGAAGTTAGTAAGAGTGCAGTTAATACTGACTTTAAAGGAAAATTTAGTTTTCTTTTTGTTGTTTGCGAAGGTAAGTAATATTTTTTTTTAGTATTTCAGACATTTTTGGCAATGTCAGTATATGTATTTGCAATGAGCTTTTTTTCTTTGTAAAGTTACGGTGGTCTTAATTTGCGTCGGTAATCAGCGATAAGGGCTGTTAAGATATTATGTAGGTGTTCTTTTTCTTGGAGTACGTTCTGGAAACGCAGTCGGTCGTTATTCCGATGCAGTTTGGCTCGCGTGGGAAAGAGGCTGCGACGGGGTTTGCACCAGTGCCCATATCAAGTGATGATCTGTAGGCGCAATAATAGTATATACCCTTATTTAGGTACGCTTACGTGGTGAAACGTAAGTGAGGGTAGGGGATGCAGCGTTGTGGCGTTATTAGCTGCAGGCGTCCGCTGCCACCTCGTAGTACAGTCCATTCACGGTTACTTCCTACTTTTCTGAAGCCCTGCTTAAGTACTATTTCCAGGATATTCCTCCGCCTCATGCAAACTAAGCTTAACCAAGTCTAGAAAATTACACCAAAGTGACAGCGCACAGCATTCGTGCGCACTGAGTATAATAATATTATACATAAGAATTATTTCTTACTAGGAAGTGCTAACACACCATTTTCTCCCTTATTTTATTGCTATTAATTAAATATGGAATATTGTAATTTATAGATAAAATTTAAGCTAATGTTAAATTTTAACAAATATAATTTACTTTTATGTTAACACAAATATTAAACGCTTGTGATACAAGTCATATTTANATGTTAAATTTTAACAAATATAATTTACTTTTATGTTAACACAAATATTAAACGCTTGTGATACAAGTCATATTTACGAAAAAACGAAGCACGTCATACCTGGGGTGATTTTTCAAAGGTTTGATTTAAAAATTGTGAAGAAACCGCGAATAGACTTTAGACAACTGCCCGTGACGCAGTAAACATGACGTAAATTGGGCGAATGCGGGACCGCGACTGCCGCGTTTGTCCACACCTAACGGCGATATAGTGTGAATTTATAATGGATTCTGCTACGCTGTTCTCGTAATCTGCCTGGCTCCTTGTATTGCAGACTGCTTCGTGGCTCTGCTGCGTAAAGTGCGTGAACTGCATAAACGTCAATAAATCTCCGAGGATAATTTTCAAAGTTTCATTTATTTTTTANATGTTAAATTTTAACAAATATAATTTACTTTTATGTTAACACAAATATTAAACGCTTGTGATACAAGTCATATTTAGGAAACAAAGAAGCACGTAATACCTGGGGTGATTTTTCAAAGGTTTGATTTAAAAATTGTGGAGAAACCGCGAATAGACTATAGACAACTGCCCGTGACGCAGTAAACATGACGTAAATTGGGCGAATGCGGGACCGCGACTGCCGCGTTTGTCCACACCTAACGGCGATATATTGTGAATTCATAATGGATTCTGCTACGCTGTTCTCGTAATCTGCCTGGCTCCTTGTATTGCAGACTGCTTCGTGGCTCTACTGCGTAAAGTGCGTGAACTGCATAAACGTCAATAAATCTCCGAGGATAATTTTCAAAGTTTCATTTATTTTTTATAATTGCGTATTTATTTGCAACTTTTTTTCATGCTTCTATTTACCGACTGAGTGAGTCGAGCTGGGTTTCTGCCGTCTTTTTTTTTCTGACGGCTGCAGCATTACAAGTTCTCTGTTGCTATAAGTCATCTGATGCAAGTTGGGGAGATTCTGACAGTTCGACGAAAGTAGCGCCAATGTTTACTTTTCGTTTATGTATCCTTGCGTCAATTGGAGGCTGTATTTTTTATCAACACGCTGTCAGCGAATCCACTTGCAATTGTACCGTAATGCTATACAATTTTTAACATATTTTAGATTGACATCTGTCTAAAAAAATTAGTAGGTCATAAAAGTAAAAATATAAAACCTTGCAAAAAATTAAATATTTGCTAACTCTTTTTTTAATTTGTCCGAGACAGTGAATTTGGGTTAACATATGCGAGACGGTAGTTGTAGCTATTATCACACTTTAGACGTTACAGCTAATATATTTGAATTGGAAATATGTGACTTGGAATAACGTAAGAATTGCTTAAAAACTATTCACGCGTGTCCCACTTTCTTCAGAAACAGGGAAATGGGTTTCCGGGAGAACAACATTGCGTATAATTTACCTAGACGAACGATTACCGGCTGAAAAGAAATGACTAGTACTCAAAATCGCTGTACACAAAATATGTGCACTTAAAAAATTATGCAGAGCTCGCGAAAAATAAAACTATTGGTTTCGGTTTGTAAATTTTTTATATATTGCACACAAACGCTATTCTTTTCTGGCTGGTAATGCTTCGGAAAAGATCCGATAGATGGCGCGTACAGCATGTCAAGAGCGAGGTGCGAGCCGCTCGCTTTGCTCATTAGATCACGTCGTTTTAAAGTTAACTGTTCTTCTATTACCAGCTAGGAACGACACGAATTAAAAATATATCTCGTCAAATTAGAAAAAATAATCCAACAATATTATGCAATATTTCTGTACTTCTTTGGAATAAATATCAGACTCGGATGGAAAGCATGGTTGGAGAGGGGTGATAAGACGTGAAAATAGGTTTCGAAATTGCTTTTCATTTGGATACGGATGGTTTTAATATGCCTTTAATTTTGAATATATATGTATATATATATGTGTATATATATATATACACACATATATATACATTTCTACTTTAGCACGAAGTTTAGTTTCTAACACTAAAAACCGCTGTTTTATGACCACGTAAAATAAAATGTATTGATTAATCTAGGAACTCTTTCTTATCCGCATATTTTCTGCTTGTCGGCAGTGTACTCAGAATAGCCAACGTAATATTAATTTTAGTTCATTCATGCATCAGCTGACACAGGGTTTTGTAAATGGCACGTTGTTTTGTTTCGAATACTTCAAATTACTACTCACTGACTGTCAAAATCTCGCCAAATTGTATGAGACATACAATATTTAGTGTCAAGTGCATTTGCGGGACTCATCCTCGCTTGTATGTAACTAATACTCCTGTACAATAAATCAAGTTATGAATCAAACCACTGAAAATCAAACATGCAATTAAGAACAGGTATTTTTGAAAGTGATTCGAAAGTGCCTTATTAACCGCAGATTCGATACCTATACCACAGCGAATTTAAAAACATAGCGACAACAATAATACTGTTTTCTTGGAATGCATACCTTTTTCGTAAAAAATATTAAAAGTGTTTCGAATAATTTTAAGACGCAAGACAAAATTTTAAAAAATTGTACCAAAAAGCTACATTCGTGAGACAAAATTACTTGTATATTTATTTTCGACGACTTATAAAATTCATCGATATTTATATCATGCGTTTTATAACGCATTCAAAAGAAAAAAGATACGAAAAAAAAATTAACCGACGGTACAAAGAATGCCACTATTTTATAACCAGCATAGTTATGGGACTTAATTTCCGACCTTCGCGAAACGTCGCGATGAGTTAATGTTTCGTTTAAGAACTTTATATCACAAAACTATTTTAATTAAGATTTCTAGACACTTTATTAAACCATCCAGGCAGCTTCATAAAACTAAACGGCGTGACCCGAGAACTTTACGGAGAGAAGGATCCTAACGAAGGAATTAAACGCAATATCTTGATAGCAAGATTTTTCTATGTGCAAGGCATTTAGTATTTAATAAATGTGCTTTATTGCACCGCAATCGTGAAGTACGAAGAAACTGTCAATTCAATCCAGGAAACAAAAATGGCGAAATGAGGAAGAGGAGAAGGCGCCTAATATGGATCAGAGAACCAAATATGCCGCGCCTCAGCATTTGTAAATGCCTGATATTTTCCCAGCAGCACCAAATATGTTTCCTTACCATTTTTAATTACTTTCTTATAAGCGGGTTTTTTTTCTCGTATTTTCTTTAATGTTATTTCTTTAAGGTTCTGCAATATCCCACAACGCCTCTTCCAACGATACTTGTCTGCAACGCTGCAAATATTTCGGTAGTTCTGTAAGGAAAGGAAGTGCGAGTAACTTAGCTTTCGCTGCAGACAACGTAAATCGCAGCAGCTCGGGAGCATTCCTTCAGGGCGCGCCGCTACGCAAAGAAATGGAACAGGATACCTACCGACCGGATACGGAGGTTTGAAAACGGCAAGCAACCACTTTGCCAGATGCTCTGCAAAAACATAATATTGCAATTTTGTGACAGGGTGCGGTATGGGGTGTGATTGCCTCAGAACCGGCCTCCAGTGTCCCACGATTTGTTGAAACTGCCACGTTTTACGTGCCTAAATTTTCCCCCAACCGAAGATTTAGTAGATGCAGTGCATGACGTAGTTCTTGGTACAGAGGAATACATATATGCTAAAAATTAAGACACTGCTGAATTAAAAAAATTTTTTTGTTCAAGTTTAACAAACAGCCGAAAAATAACTAAATACATTTATATTATGAAGTAATGCATCTTTATTAATTAGTTTGTTGGTAAAAAGTACATTTCATGTTCAGAGAACAGAAAACGTATGTTCGGATTTAGATACTGTACTTAACTGCAACACGGCAATTTATATGTATCGTAAACGGAAAACTTTATTTTTGTATACAATATAGATAATTCCGATCTTTTATTTCAAAATAAATGTTGTGCGTGAAAAAACAGTACGCTGTTGTAAACAACTTTAAATAAGGCAATTAAAAATGTGTGCGCAACATGAGTGACGTGCGTGTTGTTTGAATGTCGACACTACAAATACGAGGGCAAATCAATAAATAAGTTACACTTCCATGTTATGGCCATGGATGAAAACACCTATACATAGGCAACACGGCTATGACAACATACAATGTAAGTTCACTTTTATACATAGTCCCCAAGAGACTGTAAACATTTCTCGGAACGATCACCAACTTTTCGATTCCGGATACGTAGACATCTCCTCCAGCGTTATGTATCCGGAGACAGCTGCTTACACCTACTCATCGTTTCGGAATCGTCGTCCACCGAGATCCTTTTNTCCAGCGTTATGTATCCGGAGACAGCTGCTTACACCTACTCATCGTTTCGGAATCGTCGTCCACCGAGATCCTTTTTCAGCGTGCCAAAAACATGAAAATCGCATGGCGCTAAGTCTGGACTGTATGGAGGATGTTGCCATACCTCCCACTGCAGAGATTCAATGGTCGGAAACGCTTTCCTGGCCCGCTAGTGACGACACAAAACACAAGAAAGGAAGGACACGAACAGGGTGAGAAAACATGTTTATTTTCTTAGTACAGCAAAAAAATCAAAGAAGGTGTTCGAAATGACAACCCCGGGCCGTGATGCAGGCCTCACATCTCCGGCGCACTGAAGATCTGACGTTGTTTTGTGTCGTCACTACCGCGCCAGGAAAGCGTTTCCGACCACGCATTGCTATGTGATTTCCGATCGTCTAGGTGTACTCGATCTCTCCTGAAAGTTTGTAACCGCTGTACTGATACATCCTGTATATTCTCTGCTGAAAATATTACGGAAATATACTGTTAATATACGAAAACGCGACCCTATTGGCATAAAATGGAACTGATATTTTAAGATATTTTTTTTCAGTGCTCTACAGTTTGCTCTCGGACACTTTTAGCTGCGCAGGTTGGCAAGATGGTCTTGACACATTCCGCAAGCCGCGAGACTGTATGCTTGCACGCGTGTTATTGAACACCGTATGTGCACGCAGTAACACTCCCAAAACTGCGAATTTGGTTGCAGTTGTCGCTGACTAAATATTTTTAGTTATGTAGTTAAGTTGATTTTCCAAAGAAGATTAGATTAAGCGAAGATTGTGCTGTAGTGGTTATATGTGTAGAATTGGATACCAGCCGACGATGCAGTTCAACTGAGTTTTCTCAGAAATCTCCTATGGTTAAGTTGGTTCACTAGCGATTTTGTATGTATGTAATGCTAAAAAAAACATTTGCTTCAACCACACTTTAAAGAGCGGTTTTCACTCCTTCGGAATAGATTTAGGCAATATGTTGTGTATATATATTTTCGACTTATTTTTCAATGAAGAATCACCTGCCGAAGTTTGTTGGTATGTTGGTAGAGTTCATATCCACCCTGTATATAAGTTAGTGGCCCAAATCAATGCTAGCCACGAGCGTGGTTACGACCAAAATAAATGTGTAGGTTTGCTATTACCTTAATGAAGGTAGGCTTTGTTCTCGTGCTAGCAAAGTGGTTATCTGAGACTCTTAAGCGTCGAACCCGTGCGGCATGTCAGAAGTTTAATTTTTCGCTGGCCCTTTTTGAACAGTGAATGCGAGAGCCCATTTTCAACGTGTTCAGGGGTGACGTAGATTTTAATTAGTACTTGCGGCCAGCATATATCATTTTTGGTTCTAAGTCGCAATGAATTTTGGTCGTACGCACTTAATTCTTAGTGCGCTGCTAGTTAAATATATTTTTTTTCAGCAAGAGGATGAACTGTCTAGCGTGAGTGGAATACTTTATTGAGATTCAGCACGTCGAATATTGGATTTTCTTGTGTTGACAAGTTCTGTCACCAGGGGCCCTGAGAGAGAGATTTCTTGCTTCGAATGAGTTATAACCGCGGCAACCACTGATAGAACACGTAGCTCTTGAAACGTAATTTTTTTAAAAAATAAAAGTATATATTTTATTTATTTACAGACGTATAACTCTAGTGAACTCCTAATTTGGCTACGTAATTAGTCAAATGTGAATTACTGTCACAATTGTTCAGAGAAAAAAAATCGAATGCACAAAGCATACTCAAATTTTAAAACTATTTTTAAATTTATAATAAATTTGGAAATATCACTCACTTTTTACCGACGCATTGAAAAGTAATCCTATTTGACACGTCTAACAGTCGAAGCTTCCTTTCCAAGCAGGTAACTATATGCTCATGCTGGTATGTCAACGAAAATCTATACTCGGACGGTAAACATTTTCCGGTGGGTGTCACTCAACGTAAACACAGGTCGCTGTCTTGTGTACCATCTGAACGTGTCAGTAAACAAAACAATTACATCCCCAGTTTGCTAGCTATACTCTACGCATGTGACTGAGGCCAACTTGCATCAACACGTCCCCCATGTAACATTTCATTTTTTTCTAAACGAGCAACTAAGTGAACACTNACTGAGGCCAACTTGCATCAACACGTCCCCCATGTAACATTTCATTTTTTTCTAAACGAGCAACTAAGTGAACACTATACACCTCATTGATACATTTTGTCTATAGTTAACTGAGAATATTTGAAAGATGCATGTCCTTCCACAGCTACTCTGTAAAAATTAATTACGACATACACCTGACGTGTCATTATCCACGTACCACACATGAGACACTGTCAAACCGTTAGAAGCAAGAATGTATAAGGTNGTACACCTGACGTGTCATTATCCACGTACCACACATGAGACACTGTCAAACCGTTAGAAGCAAGAATGTATAAGGTATAACTCTCTCGCAAAATCTTGTGCCGATGTGTGGAAAACAAAGGGGAAATAAGAGGAAAACAATGAACACAAATTTCGGTGGCCGCCAGTTCAAGTATTAAACTTGTCATAAAACGTTGAAACGTAGAACTACGTTTCGAAATGCGCTGCCTATTTTCCCACAGACAGTCTTTTTTTTTTTTTTTTGTTAAAATATATAGCATGTCTGTAGACTCTCTACCTAAACTAAAGCCATAGCATCTATGGCAGAGAGAAAAATAATCCTATTGAAGTTATTGTATATCCGGAAATGTCAAAGCGAAAATATATCGAGCAAAGTGGGAAATACGCAGCTTTCGATACATGATGTAACGTGGCGTACGCACCTTACCCTATTCGTCGTTTGGACTTTCTTGAACTGAACAGTTTTGGGTGCTGAACTATGAAGGTGCAAACATTTTCCCGTCGCTGAGTGTAATCTGGTGCCCCAGTCACCGCAGACGCCACGAGCTGCATATTCGGTGGGCAAAGCTTGAGCTAGGCCTCAACTGATTGTGAGATTGTTTTCTCGAGTTGACTTCGACCTCCTCGCTTCCTATGTACGTTGCGTCGCGCGTTTCAGGGGAGTGTGCGTCGTGCTGGAAGAGGGGGTGAATTTGTGTACATATACCGGGCCTGGCACTTGGAGGTCGCTCACTTCCTCGGGGTCGTCATGGGTGTTTCAGCTGCTGTTCCTAGTCGGCATAAGATTTTATAAGGTTCTAAGGCAAGGTGCACCAAGGTATGCAGTCCGGTTACTTTTAATATATTATTGTCGGAGGCAGACACGTCAGCTTTGGCCGTTTGTTCATGATACACTTCATTACCGTGTTTTTTTTCACGGAGTGCTGTAATTTTTCGTCTGCCATTAACTAATAATATTTCTGTTAGGCCTGAGCAGACCTACCTTGAGGCGCCTTTTCCCCTTAAACCTTTCCCTATGTTTCCGTTCTTGTTTTTTAATATAATTTTAATAGCGGTGCGCATCAAGCCCAAAGTCAAGGAGTACAAATTTTAATTGTATTTCATTAATGCCTTATTTTTTGCCTACTACATTCGTGTGCGTAGTGCCGTTAATTTTTAATTGATTTTGGTATAGTTGTCGGCCAGGAGGTGGTTTTGTACTCACTTATATTAAGATTGTTTTTGTCCAGTTTGTTTCACCTTTTCCAGACAGCACATATTAAAGTCATTGAATGTTGAGAATTTTAAATGTTGCATATGGAAATTTTATTAAACTTGTGTCTTTTATATTTGTCTTTGTCGGTTTCTCAGGCAAAACAAACAAAAAGAAATATTGTATTGTACCATAGTAACTGCATTGCCTTATTGTATTACTGTTAAAACATAAAACCAATTATTGTTTAGTAATTACTTTCATTATACTTACCTTGTTTTTCACACTCATTTTACCTTAAGTACCGTCGCACTCCGTTATACTTGAGTCTGTGTAGGTCATTATGCTCAACACCATAGTGTTCCATTGGTAACAATCTGTGCGCAACCAGTTGCATATCACTGGACAGTCAGAGTTCGCACGAAGCCTGCAAATCTTGTTGATGCAGAGTCAGAGATATTGAACATCAGGACACAACAATACGAGGGGCCAACCTGTCGTATGCAATTGGATTATAGCAATTCTAGATGGCTCTTCCTGACAAGCATTTGCCGGTATTTTATATATTTCTTTCTGCCAAGACATGCTTTTGTCTCAGTTTGAGCAGAGAGTTTATAAAAATTGCTGTTATGAACAAGGATTGTTTTTAAAATATGATTTTAAAAGTTTTTCATTAACAGGAAAAGCGTTTTAGTTACACATTAGTGATGATAATTTTTTCCAGAGAAACCTTACACAGGGACACAAAGCAAATACGAGATCCGGAAGGCACCTTTGTCACATTTAATTTGTGCATATCGCTTCAGTACACCNCAGGGACACAAAGCAAATACGAGATCCGGAAGGCACCTTTGTCACATTTAATTTGTGCATATCGCTTCAGTACACCTACAAAAGAAATAATGTCACAGTTATGAGTAACTCTTAACAGCTGAAGTTTCACTGTAGAGAGCGCTCAGAACAAAAATAATACCCACCTTTACTATCCTCCTTGGAAGTTCAGTTTTGAGTTTTTGATGCACACGACTCCAGTTAGGGTTCCTGTGACACGCAGAGACGTTTTAACGATAAATTTTTTTTAACAGCCATATTCACATTTCCTTAATCAATTTATCACTGGATTGGTGACATTTCTGCAACTGATGTACATTCTAAGGCATATCTTTAATACATTGTTGACTATCCAAATCGTGGTTACGGCATTTCAACAAGCATCAGCCAAAGACCCACTTAGCATCAGTGAAACAATTATACTTAACTTATTTGTAAATTACCAATGGAAACTGTCACTAAGCTGCGTTTAAGATTTTTTTTGTGTACATTTCGAGTTGCATTTAAGCTCAGGATTCACATTTAAAAGCATAAATTTCTTTTTATATTAAAGATTTGCGTATCTGTGTTTCCGCTGTCTTGCAGTTACTACATCAGAGTAAATGGAAAATCTGTAATTGACATCATTATCTGTAAAAAAATTCTTGCTAACTTAAACAAGTTGTGGTGTTTTGAAATAATTAATTATCGGCATTACGTACACTTTGGGACTGGAGATCACGCATTTCGTGAGGTTTGGGGCATGAATGCAGGGCAATGAGGTAAATAAATAACGAGATGGATTAAGTTGTTCTTTCTAACCATAGAAAGTGAAAGGGTGGATAATTATTTACAACATGTATATGAATTCCTTTCGTATTGCGGTCGTCTTTGAAGATGTTCAGCCGCCCACCACTTTCTCGGCGTAGAAAGAGGCATTCACGAAACGTCGTTATCACTGCTTCCTTCAAGTGGACTGTTAAAATTGAAAAGTGGTCAAAATTAAGGTCTCAGAAATCTTTAGCGCACTCGCCTTACCGTGTTTGTCTAACGGGCTGGGACGGAATTCAACCCACAAACTTCGCGAGGCAATCCCTTGCGCAAAACTAAGTAGAAATTATACGGGACACTTTTTATCTAAACAAAATTGTAAGAAAGATATAAGCCTATGAAAATATCGGGATTGAAGAGAAATTAAATTACAGTTCTCCGGACATTGTTTTATCTTATCGGGATATTCTCCCCAATAGCAAACTCTCATTATTACCTCCCACCGTAATCAAAATAACAGGAGTGGCTACCCTCCCACTGAAGACAACTTCTTTATCGTCAGGATTTACGAACGTTTTATGCTGTTTTATTAAGCAGTATGCCCTAATAACAATAAAAAAAATGGCCCACTTGCTGCAATTGCCCAACACCCGCCGTTTTCGTGTAAAACGCACACAAAAACTTTCAGCGGCAGCGATACAATTCCAGGCAGGTAGGCAACACAACACCAATGCTTCCTGCGGGGGATAACACACAGACTGTCGCAAAAAAAATAGATTGTTAGCTTCTGTAGAGTATGGTACATGTTGTTTACAGCGAGTGTTAAAAATGCCCTCCACCGTCGTCTGTGCAGTGGGCACAGCAGAATGCATTACACGCGCGTAGGTTGTGTTGCCTACGTGCTAGGCATTGTATCATTGCAGCCAAAGCTTTGTGCGCGTTTTACACGAAAACGGTGGGTGTCGGGCAGTTGCAACACGAGGGCTATTTATGTTAGTAATGTCGTGATGCTCCATAAACGAGTATCAAACGTTCATAAATCCTGGCGGTAAAAAGTTTGTCTCCAATAAGACGGCGGCCACCGCTGTTATTATCATTATGGTGGGAGGTATTAATGGGATGTTGCTCGAAGATTACATATTGATTTCACTTAGTTTCCAACTGTTTGCAAAAATACAGTTGGAAAACTCGATTTTCAAAGGTTCATACTTTCCTTGATACTCAATTTCGATAAACTGTAACCCGTATATTTCGCTCTTGATTTTGCGTGAGGAATCATCTCACAAAGTTTGTTGATAAAATTCTGCCCCAACATTTATATATGGCTTGCTCATCGAACCTTAAAAGTAAACGCATATCCATAGTTTACACGGAATGGAACAACCTCCTTAGCCGAGATAAAATATGTAGATTAGATTACTTAACGTCTTTATTAGCAGAGAAACAAAGTTAAAACATTCCTCCTTTTCTTCCATTAAACACAATTCAAAGTTATAACCACATATTATAGTTAAGAAATTAAAATTGCACTTGTATTTACAATTCATCAATTAGATATCACGTAGTCGAATAAAATTAATATCATATTGTAATCGTGGTTCAACAGATGAATCCCGGGTAACCTTGTATTATCCGCATGTCTTAAGATTATCCTCCAGGCATAAAGAAACGTTTAAATTGATTATAAACGATTGCCCAGGGTCCAAGCTCTCAGCATTGCCCATGAAAACCTGGTGCTCGACGTAGCCACGCCACAGGTGTTGTCGCTTTGTCGCGTGCTACATTGCCGCTCCGGGTCATGAACAAGGAATAGCCCCTTCAGCTTCGGCGGTAGGGCGTCGAGGGAGGTACCGAGCTGAGCACGGCGCCCTGCTGGAGCCCTGGGGAAGTCTGGAGTGCCGCTGGAGAGCGGTGGAGTGGCTTCCTCCGTGCCTGCCTGCCTGCCGAGTGCGAGGCAGTCGACGCAGTGAAGAAGCTGTTCCCGCGTCGCTGCACCCGCCCGGTTGCTTCCTCACGAGCTCAGCAGCTCCAGCTTAATAATGTCTGAGGGCCAGTCTTTGTTATAGACATTTTGATGGAGCACCATGGGAACCCACACTCCAAACTACTCATCAACGAACACCCACGTACATCTTTTTGACTTAAAAAAAAAACTCATTCTGTTTGTATTATTAACCTTACGTTTGTATCAATTGATAACACCATCTTAAAACCCGTTTTTGCAAACTAAATTAAACAACGTATATGTCATACACGTTTTAAAAGGGTTATTTATAAAAATGATAAATGTAACAATCATCAAATAAAATTTCTCAATAACAAAATGGAACGATGTGATTCATTTTAAAATGCTGGCAGCCATCATAATGCTTGAAATAACATCTTCAGTTATCTAAGTGGCGAGTATTAAGAAAGAAGAGAAGTGAACTGCATTAAGCACAAGGGTGGTTATATATATATATATATACATACATATATACACACTTGATGAGATCTAAAGAGAAGTAAATAGTACTTAAACTTCATTCAGACATAACTCGTCTGCAGCGAATGTACCGGCAGGCCACACACACGGCAATCGATTTGTTCACCGTTGTAACTGAGTTAGAAAAAATCCAAAAGCAAATTGTTACATGCCCGAAATGGTAAATAATGACACAATGAAACACAACGTTTCTGCCTCGGTGTGTTGACATTTTAATCATACGTTTCAAAGGAATGACATGTTTTTGAGATCACCTTCCTGTGCGTATGTTTATCTTCCCTAAAGTATTTTGAATCCTTCCGCCGAATTTAAAATGTGTCGTAACAAAGTTTTGAGTGCCGTTGTATGTCTCAGAACACATTTAAAAGATTTCAACTAAAATTAATATATTTATAGTTCACATTTTTACCAGTGAACGATTTCATTATTCAGCCATTTTAGAATATTGCATAGCCTAATAAAATAAAAATAAAGTATCTTATGTCGTGTCTTGGGAGCCTCTCCAGTAGATTCCCGCTGAATTCTATACACAAGCACTCTGTAGGCCATCATAAGCTATAGGGTATAAATATAAAACGTTTATTTTCAAATAGAGAACACATTTTAAGAAAGAGCATTTTTTTTGTAATCTTAAGAAATATTTTATTTTATAAAGTGCAGGAAGCAAGTTTTATACGAGACTTTCCCTCAAACTTTGTAGTCTATTCTAGACGTGAACTGCATCAATAAATTTAATGTACGAGGGTAATTCGGAAAGTAGGGTCTAAATCGCCGTGGCTAATCGAATTCGCGCGAACATTGTAACGCGCATGCGCACCAACTCCCGGCATGCCTTGTTCGTCAAACGACGCCATTTGCATTGGTATTGTTGCAGTGTGCTGTTTACAGTGTCAGTTCAAAATGTTTAAAACAATTGATCTACCCGCCGACTGTGAAATACGGTTTTGATATCAAGGAACGATTCAGCAGCGGAAGTTCATCGACAGATAAGTCAAGTGTATGGCCCCAATGCAATGAGTGACAGCAAAGTGCGTAAGTGGGTGAGAGCTTTCAAGGACGGACGGGAAAATATCCATGATGAACCGCGATCAGGCCGACCATCAGCGATCGCAGAAGATTTGGTCAAAGCCGTGGACGAAAAGATTCGTGAAGACCGGCGATTCACAATTTCAACTTTAGCATTGGAATTTACGAATGTGGGTAGAACAACTTTGCACAAAATTGTCTCTGGAAATCTGCAATTTCACAAATTGTGCGCACGTTGGGTTCCCAGGCTGCTTACTGAGGAACACCAAATTAAAAGAATGGCTTGTTCTCTTGATTTTTCGGACCGATATCATAAGGAAGGTGATCAATTTTTAGAGAAGATGAAAGGTTAAAGAAGCAGTTACAGACTGGTTATCCTCACAGGCGGCAGACGTCTATGACTTAGGCATACAAAAGCTTGTAGAACATTATGACAAATGTTTAAACAAATATGGAAACTATGTAGGAAAATAGAGAAACATGTAAGAAATTAAATAAAAAACGTTTTTTGAAAAAATCTGTGATGGTTTATGTTTTATAAGAAATCGGACCTTATTTTCCGAATAACCCTCGTAACATAAGTTTTACACGTATGAAATTTTCAACGTCTGAGACGAACTTGTAGTTTGTTCGCGGTTAACTAAGCATTTCTGAAATCAACCTTTGAAAAATGTTACTGCCCTTACCTATATGTATGCATTTTATCGTCCACACTTGGCATGCACCAAGTAAAGTTGGTAACGCCGGAGGGAAAGTAGTTTCACGACTTAACGCTGAATTTAAATTATTAGGCAAACATTTTTTATAAATAATTTTTTTTCTTTCTGTTATTTTTAACGCATATGAGGGTAAGAATTTGTAACTGTAAACTATTTACTTTTTCTAATAATTTTACAGTTCCTCTTGACCGACCCGTGAATAGAAAGACGAGACCTAAGGCAATGTTAATTTGCTATATGGCGGAAGAATACACAATGCGCATACAAGCTGATGTTAAGTCTGGCTTTTACAATTTATCAGCTTGCCGTGTACGGAATATACGTTTATTTAACCAATTCAGACACAGAGAACACAATTGTGTGCACAAAAACGCAGAGAAAAAGATTATTTTTGGCCAGTACTGAACACCGCGAGGCTCAATACCCAACGATTTTCCCTGCGGTTAACTGATTCATAAACCATACTACTGTTCTCTGTTATGGTCCATACGGTATAAGAAGGCCACTTTCTGACAGTCAGTGAGTGGCAACTTAATGTTTACGAAACAAACAAAGTGCAATTTACAAAATCCTGTATCAACTGATGCACGAACGAACAAAAGTTAAAATTACGTTGGCTATTCTGAGTGCACTGCCAATGCACATCACAAAAGCAGAAAATACGCGGGTAAGAAAGAGTTCTTACATTGATTAATGCATTTTATTTTACAAGGACACAAAACAATGGTTGTTAGTGTTAAAAACTAAACTTCGTGATAATGTAGTTATGTATAGGTGTTCAAAATGAAATGTACAATAGAACGATACGACGCGGAAAAGTTTTCTGAAGTTGTGCTAACTTCAGAAAGTTTTTTCACTTCGTATCATCCCTCTCTAACCTCGCTTTCAACACGTCCTTGATATTAATTCGAAAAGCATATAGAAATATTGCATAATATTGTTGAATTATTTTTCTATTAATTTGACGAAACGACACGAATTTGAAATATATTTCCAGCCCGTAATCTAAAAACAATCAACTCAATGGCAAGTGGATTAGCTGACAGCGCGTTGATGAAAAATACATCCCCGACTTGACGAACCAGCTGATGGCGGAAGGATACATAGTCACTTGTAGTCAGACGTAAACAGTGGCGCTACTTTCGCAGACCTGTCAGAAAACGGCCTTCTTATACAATATGGACTATNTGTAGTCAGACGTAAACAGTGGCGCTACTTTCGCAGACCTGTCAGAAAACGGCCTTCTTATACAATATGGACTATATCAATGGTTTTTCTATAGTCTATCGCAACGCCTACAGCTCATTGGTTGCGACAACGAAACAAGCGTTGCGCTGGCTTAAAAAGACAACAGGCATCAGACAATTCCTTATTTGCAACTCCTGAAACCATCAATTGAGTAGGGTGTGAGTGGGCCAAAGTGGCTTACTGACGTGTATTGTGAATCATCTGGGTTTACAAACATAACCAGTTCACACCCAACTATGTTCCTCCCANACAAACATAACCAGTTCACACCCAACTATGTTCCTCCCATCCCACACAACTCCGGCAATGGAACTGCGAGTTAAGTCTAGTTTCACTGGCTGGGCTGGGAGAGACGACGAGAATGTTGGCTCACGTTTCTCTGACTCTCTGGATATTGGATTCGCCGCGACTGATTGTAGGTTGATCCCGTGCCGCAGGATGAGGAAATTAACTTTTACACTCTTAGTAGTCCTTTTCGCTACGCCATCGAGAAAAACCTGTATCGACGAGTTGAGATACGCCCACCACTTCTATGCCCACACATTATAATTCGAGTCAGCGTTTCCCATTAGGAATGGAAATTTCGACACGCTGACGAATCACGTTCCAGTAAGCATATTTTCTTTTATTGAAGCCAGGTTAACGGGTATAGTCCTTTCGTGGTTACTTCCGGATTTTCTGAAGACCTTCTACAGTTCGTGTTCCAGAATATTCCTCCGCCTAATGAAAAACACAGCTTAAACAAGTCTATAAAATTACACCAAAGGGACAACGCACTGCAGTCGTGTGCACTCAGTTTAATAATATTTCAATTACATATGTTTCTTACTGGGCATCACCGACACGTATATTTTATTTCTGTTTTTATTCACAATAATTACAGATTAAATGTTATAATTTATGAATAAAATGTAAGTAAAAGTTCGATTAAATAAAAATAAGGTACTTTTATGTTAACAGAAGAATAAAACGCTTTTTATTAACTACACATTTTGGAGACAAACACGCACGTCCCACATGGAGTGATTTTTCAAAGGCATGTTAAAAAAAGTGTGAACCATCACATGTCATTCCGCCGCACATAACGTCATGTACATAATGCTGATGTCGATGTGTCATTATAGTGACACATGAATTAATAGTCGTTACGAGGAGTTTTTAATTTAACCAATAAAGGAAATTGAAGACAACTTCAGTGACCATCATGGACTTGTCATATGACGTTAAGGCACAGAGTTTCTCAAAGACTGAAGATGATTTAGACCAATTTTCGTCATCTGCGCATATCCGCAACATTTACACGCCTCATCGCCAATACAACTGTCAAAGTCACATGGCCAGCAGTGATGACGTGTTTGTCTACAGCTGAAATTCCAACAGCCCCGCCGTTTTAGATGAATAAAATACTATGACTAACTTGGATATATTCTAGTAACATTAAAATTTCGTTAGAGGAAGTGTAAAAACACCTCGAAGCACTACTTACCTCAACAGTGTTCTCAAATTAAATCCTATCCGCTTTTATTATAATAGCGCTATTGGCAGAAAAGCAGTCTAATGTCGGAAAAATCGGCAGCTCTCATGCGCACTTTATACGTATTTTGTACGGAACTCCTTTTATTCCCTTGATTTCGACGTTACTGTAAGCAATCAAGTCAATAGTTTGTTAAATAGTTATCAGCAAAGATTGTTATAAAACCGTTATTCCAAAACGGTTCGATTGCGTGTAAACAACCGTAGTTCTACTGCCTGGTCAAAATATTATGCAAGGAAAATACAAAACCAAAATTGTATTGCATTTTTACAAAATAAAACGTCTCGTAACGTAAAAACGAACGGGCAGAGTGTCTTCCATTTGTTGATACGTAGCTTTCACTGGGAGTGACACCAACACTGAGATCACAGAGTACTTAAGAATACAGAGGTGAAATAGTCGCTTATTCCGCGAACTCCAGCCGCACACGCCAACAAAATGGCGTCACTGGCCAACGACATGTCGGAACGCTTTTGGCCAATCAGCGCCTGCTAACCTACCTGTCAGCCAACAGCCCAGCTAATCAGAAACATTTCGCTGCTCGCGGTTGCCAATTAGACTCAATGCCCGTTCCGAGAGCATCGTGCAGCCAACCAGAGAACGGGTACGCCCACATCAAAGTAACCACCACGCCATTTTGCCTCTGGGTACTTATGTACTCTGTATTGGGGTAAAGATAAGATAGTGGGCCCGCGCAATTTAATATGACTTTTTAATGAAAACCNTACTTATGTACTCTGTATTGGGGTAAAGATAAGATAGTGGGCCCGCGCAATTTAATATGACTTTTTAATGAAAACCGATCAGTAGTACATGAAGAACGTAAGTGCTATACCTAACGTTTCTGCCTGAAAAGCAAATAGATAATTTTGTTGTGTGTAAATAATGACATAGTAGTATGTAATTTACTCTTGATATCTATAACTGCATTTAGGTCATGGAATAAACTTTATTTTATTCATCTNACATAGTAGTATGTAATTTACTCTTGATATCTATAACTGCATTTAGGTCATGGAATAAACTTTATTTTATTCATCTTCGTTTTCCAATGTGACATAATATGTCAAGGGTTATAAATTAATTTAAGCAACATCAGGAAGTAAAAATGAGGTAGAAGTATAATTCGTTAAATAAGTTAAATATTTGACTTATAGCCAAATTATGAGAAATATAAGGAAGTAGTTATATTTTCCCACTCCACATCATTTTTGTATGCGGTGAAAATACAGGTTGGTTCAAAAAGCTGCCCCATCCACACCTATTTTAAACACCGCCTAAATATCTCATATCACATCATATAGTCATATTCGCGACTGTGTTGGGTAGAGTTAACAATTACGATACACTTGCCAATTGGCTAAACAAAATGCTTCCCAATTCTCCATTGTGCATGCATAGCATTCTATAAGTTCGAATCAGTGATATCAATCAGTGAAATAACACTCGTTGAAAACCAGTTGATAAGCTACTGCTGACCGGCGAATCAAGTAATTTGACTGGTAAAAAGTGGTTTATAGCAGTGCAATTCTTGACATTCATTGGGAATCACAAATAAATCAGTGAAATTCAGTCAATATATTAATTATTTATGTGGCCTTGATTATAATTTGCTTAGTTTTCACGGGTTTCTCTGATCTTGCTCAATTCTCACTGTTTCAAGTTTAAAGTGAACTCTCTATAATGTCATAACTAGAAACAAGGGCTGTCCTCAATGGCCTTATAATTAAGGCGTCACGCTCTCTTGTTGAGTCTGAACCATAGATGTTTCCATAGCTTCCCATTTAGTTGTTATAATTCTATAATTTGGACAGCTAGAGCTGTTTGAACCTCAATCTAAGCAAAAGTTCAGCTCTTNCATTTAGTTGTTATAATTCTATAATTTGGACAGCTAGAGCTGTTTGAACCTCAATCTAAGCAAAAGTTCAGCTCTTCTTTTAGCCATTCCGTGTATGGCCATGGATGCAGAACGCGTACTTTTAAGGTCCGATTCATCCGTTAATAATCACCACTGATGTAGGTTCTCTCCACCCCCACCCCATCCCGGACAGCCCTTCAGGGCGCCAAANCATTTAGTTGTTATAATTCTATAATTTGGACAGCTAGAGCTGTTTGAACCTCAATCTAAGCAAAAGTTCAGCTCTTATTTTAGCCATTCCGTGTATGGCCATGGATGCAGAACGCGTACTTTTAAGGTCCAATTAATCCGTTAATAATCACCACTGATGTAGGTTCTCTCCACCCCCACCCCATCCCGGACAGCCCTTCAGGGCGCCAAAATGTCACGTTGACGATTTGAACTTTTTACCCCTAACACGTCAAACCCAGCTCACCGCTACGTTTCGCCGCATGCGGATGACATCGCAATTATTACCTTGTCACCGAACATATCTAACGTCCCCAAACCTCGCTTCTACGCCGCCATTCGTTACCACTCCGACATTTTTCCATTCGCGGAATGCCATTACGTCGTATGCAAAAAAAAAAAAATTGCACAGCTTGTTATCCCGCCTGCTCGTTCCACGGCACATGCAAGCACCGAGTGGTCATATTGGCTAACATAAGCAGTCCGCAAAGGGCCTCCCGCTTTGAGCACCGATTTGATTTTGAAGTGGTTCTGATTATAATTTAATTGCGACATCCATTTGCTTCTTGCCCTTGTGTTATGCAACTAGCTACGACTGACTGCGGGCCTTTCTTTGTTGTGAAATACGTCTGGAATGTGAGGTTGAATACCTTCCGTAACCGCTGATTGAATTGTTCGAGCATACCTCCTTACTGCCTCTGTGACATGCACTGTATGTGCTTGCACAGCTATTGCTCTGCCTCTTTTATACACTTATTTTCAAAATTAGTGTCAGCAAATTTTAGTTTAAAGTGTGCAAAAAAAAAAACTAAATGTCTTACCAAAACTAAAAATACTTTTTAATGGTTTCTTTTTTATACCGTTCACTATTTCGGATTGAAAGCTTTGTGGAGCGGGACGGTTACAAATCCGAAGTTGGCAGAAGTGGCGACTGGCAGTGGCGTGGCGACATGACATGGCATGTTTCGGAACGAAGCGTCAAGTTTGTACACGTTGTGTATTTTAAACCTACCTAGGCAAGTTACGATGTTGTGATGGATTTGATTTTCTACGGCAGGAATAAATATACTGTAACATGCGTCGTGGCCGCTGTGCGTGGAGCAGCATAGTTGCCGTTGCGTTACGTTACGTTGGCCCAGTGTGCGTGTGGTTACAAATATAGGACGTGCGAAATTTATACGTTTTAACCGCGAACTGTTTTATGACGAAATTAATAGTTTGAAAGTCACGCCTGTTTACTTAGCACAGCATTGTAACCTTACCCTAGGTGTTTGAAACACAAGTGCGTAACGTGCTTGCGTTTCTATGATTTGAATGTTTGCCACGATCCCAACAAAATATTAATCCCAGCCAGATAAATTTAAATAAATAATAAGATAAACCTACAAGACAGTAAATACCAATACATAGAAATATGAGCGGATTAAAGTCACGGTAGATCTATTTGTGTGCATATTCACCACTACCTTTTAAATTTGTCGCTGCTACGTACAGAAAAATATGCGACACGAGTTGCGTCCTTGAATTCACAGTGTCTTTTTGTTGGACCGATTGTTCCTTCGTTTTAATTTTTATTCCAACTGATGCCGTCCTTTTAACAAAATAACCCAACGCATATCAATAACAAGAGGTTAAATACTACAGTTCTTTCCTCCGCAGTTGTAACAGGGTTAAACACAGTCGCGGCAAAATATTAACGTGTACGTGTAATGTGCTATGTCGTGTATAACAAGTTTGTCAAAAATGTAAAATAATAACCGTAAGAACTATAGTCAACATAGAAATAGTTAAAAAGTAATAAAGCTGACATAACTACGGCTATAGGCCTAAGCTGTGAACGTCCGTATGAAATGGTTTTTGAAATATGACAAAATTATTTGAACAGCTGAAAACAGTAAACAATGCATTTGACAGTTAAAAAGTAGAAGTCACGTGGCAGTGTTAATGTTTACATGTAGCGTAATGATAAGTAATCGGTAACCAAAAGCGGAACTTCAGCAGGGCTTCAGAAAAGTGTGAAGTGACCGTGAACGCCCTATAAAGTCTGTTTCTGACGCAGGGTAGGCAGCGTGCTTGCGCTTGAGTGATGTCGGGACAATATACTTAAGTTTCACTCCAGCCTCAAACAGTGGAGAACTAAGCGACCGTACGAGAAGACCGATAGTTACCGTGCTCTATCAATTAAACTCAGCTTTTGAGATATAGTAGTTCCAAAGTTCTGTATCTATTGATGCTGACATGGCACTTGCCATGTAATGTTTCTTGTATCCAAACAGGCAATGGAGTTTTAACTATTACAAAAAAAAAACGGACTAGTGAGAGGTTATTTCCATTCATGAAATAACCATTTCAGCATGCGATGATGACGAAAATGTAGTCGCATGCGTGGAAACATCTGAACACAGTTTTTTATACGCATTATTTCATAGCTTCTTTTTAGCATGACGTCCAATTGTTGATATCAACGTTATTGTGGCTGAACGAAATACTGTCCGAGATATGCCATGCATCTTGCAACTCAATGACACTCATAGTGCAGCACCGTTGGTTATGTAGTTACTGTAATGGTAGAACTCCATACTTCCCAAGTGAATCTGAGTAAACATACTAGTACGTGTTCTGACAGTCTTTCATTACGAAGCCATCCCCGCGATAACTTGCAACAAATCGTTTGTGTTTTTTTTTCTGTGCATATTACTGTGCATTCCTTTGTTTTGTAGAGTTGCAAAATTCTCTTAACAATGCAGATAAATATTTTTCATACGTGTTTTGAAAAACAAATAATACGACCCTGTTTTTAATAAAATTAATGTTAAATTTTTCTGTAACGGGCACGGCATCTTTGCCGCAATTTGTGGAGTATATAACTTCTTGGGCATTGTACCTTGCAGAGTAATTGCAGTGTTTTGAGCTCAGAAGATGCAGCAAGGTACGTAGAGCTAACAAACTGCATGCGCTTTCAACGCACGCTTAACTAACCATGAAATGTAGTCTGCTCTCACCGGAATAAAGTAGCTATGAAACACCAGCAATTATTTCAGGTTGTAGGGGTTCCAAAGGGACCATAATTTTGCCAGGGTGAGAAAAACATGAAAAATATCTTAGTCATATACAAACAAATAGCATTAAAAATGGGCCCCAATCGTATTTTTCCCGTTATGATAACTTCCGTTTATTTCAATTACTTTATTGTATCTACTTTAGAAATGTCATACAAATTAAAAGCAATAAATTTAGGTGATGGTTCTGAGAATTACAAGAATCGAAGATGAACTAGAAGTGGTGCGGATGAGAACTGCAGAATAAACTCTCAAATAAACTGAACTAAATGGACCCCTGTAACCTGAATAGCCGCTGCACTTTGAAAGTCAAATATTGAGTCTGCCAGCTGCGAGTATGTCGCGAACACGTATTTTTGTCATAATGCAAAATACTAGAAACATATCTGGAGTAATAATTTCCCCGTTCATACTCTGAACCTTCCATCATATCTCAGTAAAAATAGGGAGAGGGAGGGGGTAATTCACAGAAAATTCCATAACTTTCTCACAGCTGCGTGGGATAAGGTGTCACATGTCTGCACCAGCATCCCCCGCCGGTCACACCTCCAGTTCCCTCAGCCTGGGGATAATATTTCAGCTGCACTCTCTCTTCATCGCTTATCTTAAAAGTATCGAAAGGCAACAGTTATGTTCTCGGTAGAGCTATTACCAGCCCGTACAAGCTATCTCAAGGCTGACCTGTTCAATTTCTTCTAAAAGGACTATACTAGATGTGTTACCTTAGAAATAAACTGCTAAAAATATACTTAAGGGAGCTACTACTTGTTCTTAATTTTAATTAGCGACAAACAACACTTCGTAGAAAAAATTAACAGCATTTATACAACAAAATTAACAAAATCATAAGCAGCACGTTGTAACATTTAAAACAAAACACTAATCAATAGATCTGAAAGAGAATTTTCACATCATAACATTATTAGAAAATGATAAATTATATTTTAAAGTTAGAGTCTTCTCGAGTTCGCAGCCCGAGCATGTCAATAAATCTGCGGTGGTGGTAAATTTATGAATTTAACTTAGTATCACACCTAAATTTATATGACAGTACATATTTGACTGGGTACTTTGTCAATTTATCATTTTTCCATTAAATGCAGAATTTTCTAGGTCGGTCACATTCATACAAAATATAAGGACCCCTGTTAAAATTAAGAAATTTACTGACGGAAAGTAATTGTAACAATGAGGCACTGAGTCCTGGAATAAGATCTCGTTTGTGGTTTTTAAATACCGTTCGTTCTATTGCGTAATGAAGTAAGTAGAAATAATTATGGATGTTAATAAATCACACCACTGCCAGTAAACTGCAGAAAAAAATCATCAAAGTCTCGAGCACACGTGGAAGTATGCGATGACATGGTTAGGGGATAGTGCTGTAGAGATGGCGCGTGTTTACAAGGCGGTGATACAGTCTGAGTGCATAATGTTGTAGCAGGGCTCGTTACTTTCCCTTCCTCACGCGACACCCTCCGCCAGCTACACTGTCAACAAATGCCGCAGAGATAACTAGTGCTGCTACGGGGAACGCATACAGTCTGATGGCAGGAATACGGACATTTGAACTCCGTTCTCACGAAACGCAGAACCTCCCCCATGTTTTCCCCCTGAAGCTCAGGATGACGGAGAGAGAGAACGCCAAAATTGTACGAAGCTTTCCTTGTCTTTGTAATCCCAAAAATTATTTTCTTCTGTGACTTGATAACGACGGCACTAGCAAATATGTCTTCAGATATCTAAATTTATCACAACATAAACATCAACAGTTAGGAACATTTCCTATACTTATAATAACGACACAGGAAAGTATAAATACGCGACCGTCACTGTTTAGTAAATATTAACTTTTCAATAGTTCTCGGGGCCGCATTGTTTCAGCGGTTAGCCTGCTCA
>NQII01003379.1:177322-267639 GCA_002778355.1 Clitarchus hookeri | reverse complement strand
GCACATCAATCCCTATCTTATCCCGCATTTTAGAACGCCCAGGCATCAGACGTCGACAGAAGTAAAAAAAAAAAAAGAAAGAACCTTGCAGGAGAGGGAAGAACTGTTTTGATTGCTCGTGGCATTCCCGCGTTGGATTTAATGCAAAAAAAAACTAATCTTAAAAAAAAGCGTATTATTTTCTCCAGCAGAATTTATAGTGAGACAGGGTTTCTTGGTGGATATAATTTTTAATGACGAGGCGAATTAATTCACATAGACCACACTGAAGATTTTCATTGACTTCTCAGATGACATTCATCGGGGAAATTAAGTTAATATTTGAGTCGTTAGTAGACGTTTAAAGAAGTTCTTAAAGAGCTAATTTAAAAAATTTTACTTGTATATGCCACAAAATTTATCAATTATGGGAAAATGCTTAAATATGCGTAGTGCAACTATGGAGTATTACATCATCACTATTTTAGCCTTGAAGTCATTTCCTATATCATAAACTATAACATTTTAAATAAAAATGATAAAAATTAAAGTTAAACTTTCTCTCTTTTTGTGTTTTCAGACCTGACTATACTAAAACTTGAATTTTAAGTTTTTCCAGTCTGAAAAGCAACACGCCTTACTCCCTATATATATCCAGTAGAACACGTTTAAATGTTTACTAACTGCTTCATAATGGGTTCCCTGGGAAGATCACGTGTAAGTATACGTGATAGTGTAAAGTGAAGAGTAACATAAAGTCATCGTAATCCCGGCCTTAAAGAAGTGCAGGTTACTCAGAGAAACCGGGATTAAGGAAGAAATCAGCCCCATCCCAGTTGTCACCTGGAGTTACTTCTGGAAGCCACGGGAAACTGAAATGATGATGGTGTTCGTGATCAAGTGAGCACTTTTTTAATCAACCTTAGAAAAAAGTCACTGCTCCTATAGTCGGTTCACGACTGGAAGAGACTTTCTTGAAGCCCTGCTAAAGATTTACTTTCAAGCCCATTTCGTATCCTTCCGCCAAAAGTAAACAAACATTGTCATGTGACAGGTCACATGGCAATGTTTACATGCAATGTTTACGTTCCACTGTGCGTGTACATGTGTTCGTACATACACTTACCCATTATAAAAGTCATGTAATGTATATATTATTAATGGATATTCCACAAGCGTAAAGTTTTTAATCTTGAGAATTTCACACAAAAGAATATGCGATGCCAGCGAAAAAACATTTCATTCTATAAACCCAAAATGCGAGTATTTTGATGAATCGATAGTAGTTGTCTATTTACAATCGATTGTTAGTGACTATCGATAAATTCCCGTACATCGAAGGCAAGATCATCAGTATTGATCGGAATTGCTACAGACGTTAAAATGGCGTGGTGGTTGAGTCGGATGTTTTGCGCAATTGTAAAACGTTATTTAAAAATGGTTGTGACGGTTTTCGACAGGACGGCAGAGTTTGCGAGTGAAGGATTCTACGTCTTCGACAATGTGAAAACAATTCTTATGTGCAAACACTGCAACGTTAGAATAAAGTGGCAAAGGAAAGACACGTGCGCGAAACACACAAAAACAAAAGAAATTAGAACTTAAAGTGAGCACAAATTAAAATCATACGTTATTAAAAACCAAATAACAAAGAGCTGATATTAGTAAAACAACGCAGATAAATGAATTATTATAGGTTAAACGAGATAATCGCACAAATTCTCTGGCACGTGTGTCAACAACACAATGACTACGAAGGTTAGTAAACAAACGGCCGCCTTACTTTAACCTTGAGCGTAATCCTGTGGCTATGCAAGAAACGTTGAAATCTAAATATGTTAGCATCACGTCATTAATAATTTGCATAATAAGATACAATTCTTTTAGACACCTATTTGTAAGCGATAAATTAACAATTACGTTAAAACTTTGGAACTATTTCCTCTCTTTGTGCTGGCAACCTAACGGCATAACTGTATCCGCGCTCGCCGCTGTTTGTAATGTTATATGCATGTCGCTAACGGCTAGGGTGTTTTTTCAAAGGTTGATTTTCAAAAGTTTCTTCCAGTCGTGAACTGACTATACCTGCATGTATTTTAACAGGCGCACTGAGTGGCATGCGCCAAGTAAAGTTGGTAACGATGAAGGGAAAGTAGTTCCATATTTTAACGTCGAATAAAAAGTGTTAGGTATCCATTTGTGATAACTTAAATTATTTATTTTGCTTCCTGGTTTTTCAATGCACCGAAGTGTAAAGTATTTACCTTTCTAATAACTTCACACTTTCACTCGACCGTCGCATGAATAAAGTGACCAGGTCCACGGCAGTGTTGATTTTACATAAGGCGGAAGAATACACGACGTGCATGCAAGTACATCTTAAGCAGGGCTCACCAAAGCGCTCAGTTTACCGTTAACAGCTTGCACTGCTGTTTTACTTCGCTCATTGCACCGCAAAGCATGGTTCACATTCACGATGATCACACCAAACAACGTGGACATAACCTACTGTTATTCACACGTATGAAAAATTTTCCGCGTCACCATTTTGCTGTTTGGTTGGAAAATGCTAACGACGCACTCGTTTAACTCGTAATTTTTAATGCCAAGGTTTCAAAATAAGTCATGGAAAACGAACTAGACGATGTCGTGTTTATGCTCCTTTTTTTGTAATTATATTGCGGAACTAATTTTAATTAAATTATTTTCAAGATAATGTAAAGTTGGTTTTATCATTTCCAAAAATACTTTACACTTTAGTGCAACCTATCGAGTCCCGGGCAGTTTCAAGGTCGTGCAAAGAGTTCGGATTGAACACGTATAAACGGATGACGTGTCACCCGAAGTATTTCCTACTGCCTGTCATCAGTATTGATAGCAAATACGAACAATGAAACCAGGCTTGACGATGGACATGCTAGTCCTCACAGTCTCCGCTCATGGTCACTTCCAACTTTCCTGAAGCCCTGCTAACGTTCTACTCTCAATCTATTCCTATCCCTCTTTTAAAAACCGTTACCTTTGCAGTGATATTTTAAATAATAATTATTTACTATGTATATTCAATTTTATTTTATGAAAGAATAACAACTGAAGTAAATGAAATACGCTTGGTACACCTGCCTAATATCGTGCAGGGCCCCCGCGAGCACGCAGAAGTGCCGCAAGACGACGTGGCATGGACTCTACTAATGTCTGAAGGTATGCAGGAGGCATTGAAATCTGCGCCAATTTGAGAAAGGGTTGCACGTCTGTCACGTTTAATGATTCCCGTTAGTCGTCGTTTGTCCCGTTCGTTCACGATCTTTTTCCGGCCGCAGCGATGTCGAAGATTTGATGTTTTACAGGATTCTCGATATTCGCGGTACACTCGTGAAATGGTCGTACGCGAACACCCAAATGTTATCGCTACCTCGGAGATACTATGTCCCATCTCTCGTGCGCCGACTATAACACCGCGTTCTAACTCACTTAAATCTTGATAACCTGCCATTGTAGCAGCAGTAACCGATCTAGCAACTTTTCCAGACGTTTGCTGTCTTATATAGGGGCTGCCGACCGCATCGCGTTACTCTGATTGGTTCCATAGCTCTGTTATTTGCATACGCACGCCTCTACCAGTTTATGCTTTTATCGGTGTACCATTTGATGGAATAAAACAGAATTACAAAATACCGCAAAACTCGACAACTTTGTGCCACTTTTTGATATTTGCAATCATAATCACCCTTTTTTTTATTAAGATACCGGGTTGGGAATTTTATCCAGCCTAACTACACATCTCAAAAAATGTAATCCTGTGGCCAAAACAAATCCAGGTAGCAAGGGAAGGGAGGGGGAATTATTTTTGTGTGGCACATTGTTGTATACACAAGTAAGTCAACTATGGGCCACGTCTTCTTGTCCCATTAAAATACGTGTCTAACGTGCCCTGGCCCAATGTTGTCACGCTACAATTATTCACGAGTCAAAACTGTATACATTTTTGTTTTTTTTTACATTTTCCCTCGATGTTTAATATGTGCTTTTCATGGTTTTTTTGTCAAATAAGTAAAAATTTCGATTGATAATCGATATGTTATTTAAACGCTAGATAGCTAGCTCTCTCGTTCTGAAAGCAGCTGAGGCCCATCGTTGGGTCGCTGGCCCAAAGTTGTCGAATCTTACGGTACCCTTAAAATATATAGAATCATTTTCGGCACTGGGACATCCTTGTAGGTAAGGAGGAAGGAGGAGGGGAGGAGGCGGTGTGACCTTGGGTGGTTCAGATGTTCTCCAGGTGCTAACTTGTCTCGGCAGAGCAGTACGTATGCTGGGCATGTCCTTCTTGGCGACGACCGCCAAGTCCCCCGTCACGGCGAGGTGCAACCGATCTGCGACGTCGACCGTCTCCACGCGGTGGTAGCAGAACGTCATCTCGAGCACGCCCCTGGCCTGTAGGGCACCGTCCGTCAGCGTGTCGGCGAGCCGGCCGTCCTTCCGGTCCGGCACACCAGCGACATCTGCACGGCGATCCTGCAAGCGTGCAGTTGACGTGTCCGTGTACCAGTCGCGGATTTGGAAGCCCGCTAAGAGCAGGCTGGACCAGGCGTCCTGCTTTACGAAAGGCCAAAGAAAGTCGTGAAAATGTCCGGCTTTAGCCATTGGGCGCCTGCGAAAAGTCCTGCTTGTGAGCAACCACAGAAAACTCGTATTTTTAAAAAAATTTTAATGAGCTTATTATAAAAAAAAATAATAACACTTTGCCGTGCGCCATTTCATTCTGGCGAAAAAANAAAAAAATTTTAATGAGCTTATTATAAAAAAAAATAATAACACTTTGCCGTGCGCCATTTCATTCTGGCGAAAAAAAATTTTTAGATTAATACATGTTTTAAACGGTTCTAATAGTGTTTGTTAACTTACAATTAAATTGTATTCATTTTGTCAGTTTACATTCAGACATTTACTGGGTGTAACACTTTAAAATTTTTGACCTGGACCATGTGTTGCCTATCTCAAACTTTTTATCTCCACATCAACCCATCAAAATTTGTCGGAATGTTTTAGATACATGATGTATCTAAAATGTTATACGCATTGTGTGTGTATATATATATTTTATACATATATATTGTATATATATATTTATATATATAAACACATACACACACACGGCATGTTTCAAAATTCGTGTTACAGTGCTCTAGGACTGGTAGCAGGTTTACACGTTAAATGGAACAACTTTTACTTATAAACGCAGGTTCGGAAACAATTATTTGCCTTCCTAGAGGGCGTGAGAGTATAACGGTAGGCAACCCACCCTACACAATGTGATATGCGCTTTGAGGTGTGTAATGTCATTTTATAACTACCGGAAATGACATTAAGGTGACCATTTGCAATAGTTGGCTTTCATTGGTGGTGGTGTTTATTGGGTTCTGGTGACTGTCGTTTACAAAATACGTTTCTCTCTCCGCACATTTGAAACTAAGCTGCAGACACAGTTCAACATGGCGGCCACCTTCTCTAGACAATGGCGGGGCACTTGCTTGAGTCGCCGATACTGCATCTTGTGCAGCCTGGATGCGTGCAGCAGTGGCGTGGATCCGCGCGATGAGGATGGTTTCCGAATCCTCGGACTACCGACTTCACTTAGCCTCAGATAAAGAAGTCCATCTCAGGGAGATCTGGGACAGACCCACTAGCGATGGAACTATTCGTATCCCACCCCATGTTTATAAGCAAAAGTTGATCCATTTAACATATAATACTACCAGCCCTAGAGCATTGTAACAGAAATTCTGAAACATCTTGTGTGTGTGTCTATATATATATATATATATATATATATATATATATATATATATANACCGGCCCGGCTTCGCCCGGTAACAATTGAGTTTTTACAGCGATACTTTGAAAGACAAAAATGGTTACTGTGGGTCATACTTAAAAGATAAACATATGCTATCGCGGACTTTTCTGTAGACCTTTTTGAGAGCTAAAACTCTGTAGTACATTAATTTGATTTATCTCTTTTGGTTTAGTCAGTGCAAACCATGTAAGCGCCCTAAAAGCGGTTCTTGACGTCTTGATTACAAACGGTTCGACATTTCTCTACTATCCTTACGTTGAACATAAATTATTTATACATCAAAATCTTCTTCAAGAAATTCTCTAAATTATGTTGAAAACCGTATCAAAATCCAGCAAGTAGTTGAGAAGTACTAAGCGAATACACAGACAGACGCGGATAAGCGACTTTGTTTTATACTGTTTAGAGATATTTGAACATCTTACCTGCGTCGCCACTTGTAACTCCACTTCAGAGATCAACTCTCTTATTTCGCCTCCGCCGTTCCGAACCATCGTCACGTCCTCTGCCAGTTCTGAGCGGAGACTGATGCAGTAAGCTAACACAGGCCTCAAGATGTCGTCATCGACACTTAGCTCCATGTTTACACGTGCCAGCTGCAGTTTCGTCTCGTAACTTGTGCCTGTTACATCTCCGAATTTCAGCTCTTGCTTCTCGGGAATTGAATCTTGTGGTGCGTCCCTCGATTGGCGTTCTCCATCGTCAACACCTGNAATTTCAGCTCTTGCTTCTCGGGAATTGAATCTTGTGGTGCGTCCCTCGATTGGCGTTCTCCATCGTCAACACCTGTTTCCTCTTTAGTGAAGCATTTGCCTGTCGCTGTGTCTTTTATATCAGAAGACAATTCAGCGGCACCACGTAACTGACTATCTGCATAGCAGAAGTGTGCCTCAAGATCTACAGCACTCATCTTCCTGCTTGCGTCTTCTACTTTCTCATTTTGCAGTAGCTTTAGGTCAGATAAATAGTTTTCTCCCACTCTGTACATTTGACCTTCATTATCATTGTACGCACACTTCTCACCAACTCCATTCTCTTTGTAAGCGTTTCGTGCTTCACATTTCTTTAACTGATCAACTCTGTCATTACTTACCGACTTTACTTCATCTAACTTATCAATCTTTACGCAATATTCTGACTTTACCTTAACGTGGCTTTGCCTAACTTGCCAGTATTTTCCTTCCTGTTCCTGTAATTCTAAGATCTTCTTCATGTCCCCGCCTGTCAAATGATCAAACTTTTCCTTTGTACTGCACAGTTGTTTTTCTATACTAGCATTTTTTAATTTCTGTTCATTGTCATCATTAATTGCCGAAAAACATTCTACTTCTATTTGCTCTTCACGTTTTAATATTTCACAGCACTCACATTCAGATTTATCTGTAGCACTGTATCTCCCAAAGCATTCTTCTACTATTTCCTTTGATTGATTTGTAACGAAGGATGTTTCTGACATAGGGTTGCGTAGATTATTGTCTTTTAAATAATTTTGTAGAGTTTCTTTAGGTTTATTCTCCTCAGTAATAGACTCTCCTATTTCATCACTCGAATTGCTCATATTGGCAGTATATTTTGCTTCTGTCACACTCGAATTTTCCATCTTTTTTAGGCAACCTCCTTGACCCAGTTTAAAATTAATTTGTTCTTCTTTGTATCCAGAGCTTATTTCGCTTGGTTCACTCTTGACATTGCAACAGTTGCTATCTGATTCATTCGCTTGCTGCGAAAGAGAAGTATGGTCCGGGTTTTTCTCACTGCATCCCTCCGAAGTAGTGTCATAATAATCTTCATGTCTCTCCATGTTTTGTTTCATGCAAGAATGATCTAGTTTTTCCTCCTTTAATTTCTTTAAGGCATCGGAGTTATCCTGCTTCAATTTCTTCAGCTGTATCAAAGTGTGCATGTGCTTCAATTCCAGCTGTTTTAGTGCTTTCTTTGAGCGAGTATATTTGGCTCCCAGTTCTGTAATCTCCAACTTGATTCGACGATGTTCTATTTCCAACTCCCTTAAATTATCCTTTGCAACAGCATAATTTTTCTCCTTTTCCTGGAGTTCTTCCGCCGTTTTATTGTGCTCACATTCGACTTCACTTAACTTTTGCTTTGTCTCGTTCAACTCGTGTTCTAAGTTTCTCAAATCCTTGTTCAAGCGGTTGCATTCGATCTCCGATCCATTCAAAAGCTCCATTGTTTTGCAGTAACGTAATTCTGTCTTCCTTGACACGGTCATTGCATTCTCATAATCTTCTACGACCAGTCCAAGTTTCTTCTGGACTTCTTGGCGAGCTGCTTCTTTTACCCTGATTCTTTTTGTCAGGTCTTCGCAAATTTCTCGAACTTCCTCTGCATCTTTCTTGTTTATCTCATTTTCCATCGTTACTGCATTTAATATGCTGTCTTTCATGTCAAGCTCTGTCTGCAGGTTAGCTAGCTTCAGTTGGATAGATTCATTTTCTGTCGTTAGTGCCCCTACCTGTTTATTTACCGCTGCTAGTTCCAGGCTCGAGTTATCCACTTCGGTTTTCAGCACTATCTCTCGAGCTTTGCTGATTTCCAGTCNGCCGCTGCTAGTTCCAGGCTCGAGTTATCCACTTCGGTTTTCAGCACTATCTCTCGAGCTTTGCTGATTTCCAGTCCTCTCTTCAGGGAATCGCGCTTCCCTTCGCTGTTCTTCAGCTGCAGCTTCGCTTCTACGAGCTTCGCGCTCATCTCCGTCTCTGCTCTACTCCTCGCCATCTCCAACTCAAAGAGTTTCGTCTTGAGATCGCCCATCTCTTGCCTCATGTCGGCGGCATCTGAGAGCAACGCCCTGTTGCGAGATTGGATCTGGAAACTCAGACCATCAAGCCGCTAATTCCAAAAAGATAATGTGTTGCTTGGGTGGATACATTTGTGGCAAAAGTCGCCGTGATATGGTTGTTTCTCAGGTGCATATACAGAATGTTTTATAAATACCCGTAAAAACTTTGGGGAAATACCCCCTCGTGTCTAGAGGATGGATAAACATTATATGAGCATAGGTTCGGAAAAGTTTTGTTTCTTTACTGCAGTTCCCTTTACACAACGTACATTGTATGGCCTGCGGACTGGATCATGGTTGCGTGGAATGTCATCTCAGATGTGTGCAAGGTATGAGACGCCGCATACCATGGCATTACCTAACTGTGTTTATCTTCCGACTGATGCGCACGCGACACTCGTAGCTCCCTGATCCATGCTACACCAGAGTGTGCACTGCGTCCGATCAGATGGTCGCTTCGACAGGTCTGCATGGAACTACCGTTTCACGACAAATGTGAAGGCATTCCTAACAACAGCTATTCAGCCCACGTGCCATGCAGTGCACGTTATGAACGGGAGCTGTAGCAAAGAACCGAAGCATTTCCACACTTAATGTTCATATAATACTTTTCCCTTCGTCTATACATGAGGAGTGTTGCCCCAAAGTTTTTGCGCGTATTTTCGCAACCACCTGTATCGAACATTTAAATTTATTGTAAAGGCATTACATAAGTTATAAAGACCAATGTGTTATATGGAGATAGAAAAGGTTCATTAATCCATACAGTAAAAGGAGCATACGTTTGTTTACATGACACTGCGGATGCATATAGTGAAATGTACACTTGCACAGAATGAAGTACTGTAAGAGTAATACTTGTGCTTGGAAGAAGACATGTCAACTCTCGTGACTACTTGAAACAAGAATCATTTCACTACACCGACATCAGAATAAGACCACTGTTTGGTTTTCATATTTTATACACCTGGGGAATAAAACACTGCATGTACACAGGAATTGTTCAAAGTGTTTGCGTAGCATTTGAAGCTTTTAAGCCATTCTACACATTTATCATGTTGGTTTGGAAGAAGGGCAGCGCATCCATTGTGGTATTACAGCAACATCATGTAAATTATCTCTCATGCCTTGAAGATGTAATTATATGAGACTTTCCCTGCATATTTTCGAATAGGTTACACTAAGCCTTTTTGCACACACTCTTATGAAGCATTCTACATACAGTTTATATGTGTGTCAAAGGAAGGTTTATCTCTGAAAATACAGGGGATTAAATAAATGGAATAATCACTGAATTGCCTACCTCCTCCTCAGACTCCTTCGCTCTATTGACTAACTCCACTTGAGAGGCGAGATCTTTCTTCAGCTGTTCCGTGGTAGATACTTGCCTCAGTAGTTCGTCCTTTGCCTCGGCGAACGCCCAACTGACCATTTCTTTCTCTGCTTGCAAACAGCAGAGCTTTTCCTCCATCTGGCGAATAGTTTCCTTCGTGGCAGCTTCGTCTTCCTTTTGGAAATTTTTTCCATTTGGCGAATTCCGCAAAAGAGGACTTGCGTCTTCTTCCCCGAGAAGTTCAGAAGTGGGTGTCTTACAGGGCTGTCAAAATATAAACACACCGCACTATATAACCGATTGGAATGCACGATTGTCTTGGTGGTCAGGCACTAACCTGCTGTCTGAACGAGGTGACAGAGTGGCAAATCTTTGGACTCGCTTTTGGGAGGACTTGGGCTTGATTCTCACTCTGGTCTATCTCATTTCATTATTCCAAGGTTTTTTCCTTCCAAATCACTCCAAGCGAATGGTGGGAAGGCTCCTAGCTACAGGCCATGGTCAATTTATTCCCCATTTATGCTTCCCAGAGCCACTTGCATGAGGTACAGTCATTTGGGGTAACTTTGTACCTACCAACAAAAATTGTACCACACATTTTTGTTTATAACAAAGGATTAAAACAGGTCCCACCTCAATGTGTACCTCATCTCTAACTCTTTTATTTGTAAGGAACATGGCAATATGAAGGAATTCTTTGAGCCTCCACTTAAAATTAAAATATGCAGGTGGCACAAAGTTGCCGTGATGAACCAAAGTTACCCCAAATGACCGTACAAATTTTTTTGTTTGACGAAACTATTAAATGTGCCCCCCAATATGTCTACCTACGAACAGAAAACATATCTCAGTTGACGAGGTAATGGTACTATCAAGATAACCCAAATGCTATACATTTTATGACAACCNCACACTACTCCCAGACACGAGCGAAACTAGGATATGCACCTTTACTGAACTTTGTAACAGACTGCCCATCAATAAAATTATAGAGTCACCGCTTGAAGTCTATTAGGACTAGTACATACAGCATGACAAGAACACTGCACGTCAGTTCAGAGTCTTGTACTTAGCGGCGATGGCGCACTTGATATGCGTATCAGTGTAGCACTTATTGCTCCAGTGCTTCTCGGCCTCAAATGGGAAATAACCAAGGTAGGCAATCGCCTTAACCTTTCGTCACAGTGGGGTCATTAGAGGTGGAACCAGTGTCTCGGAGAGTCAGTAACAGGGAATGAATCAGCCATAGTGTGTAGAAAGCAACCGTCCCGACATTCGCCTGGAGTGATTCCGGAAAACCATGGAGAAACTTAAATCAGGATGGCCGGGCCCAAAAATCCAACTGAGTTCCTCACAAAAGCGATTATTTTGTGTTACCACAACACCAGCTTGTAAGGTCAGAGTTAAACATACTTGGAGAGTTTAAACATAATAGTTTACACATATAACAGGTACACTCACTTGCAAAGCAACGATACAAAACGAATGGCGAGGGAAGAACTGCTGTCACTCAGTGGTGTCTTACACATGGTGCCTGGGAGTTACACCTTCAAGTGCAGTGCAATTTGCCATAGACTAGCGACACCAAGCCAACACCTACCACATAACTCCTGAGACTTGTAACGTTGCGGTTTTCCCGGTATTGTGTTTGTCTTTGGTTTCATATTACTTGGTAGTGGTGGCAATTAATTAAGATAATTTTCAAATTAAGATTAAGTATTTGATTTAACAGAAGTACACTGTAATTATGGTTATGTCACGAGTTTATTGGTGTAGAAATTATTTGGATGTTATATTTCATTTGTTCTTAGATGGTATAAAGTATTGCTATTGCTATTGTTAATTTGGTCCTTAGAGGATTGTATGTAATGAAATTTGTAAATCATGGGAAATTTAAGAAAAGTGGTTTGATTGGCTCTCGTCTCGCCATTGATGATTGGATGAGTAGGATGGCACGGTCAGACGACAGCCAATCAGAAAGCACGTAACAACAGAAGTGATGCAAAAGGCTTTTTCCTTTAACAAATGTAGTCACCATCGACAAGAATGAACAAGTGTGTGCTAAATATAAATACATTAATCATAAAATTTAGATAATTTAATAGATAATTGCTACAATATGTTTTAAATTTCATCCTCGATAGTGAAAAACGAGTGGCCTTTGTCTAATTTGTTGGAGAAGAAGACCGAGTTAATAAAAAGGATAACAGAATTTCGGCCTTCTAATTCTACTGAGATGTTACAGACTGTGAACTTTGACTGTGCAAGACTGCAGCTCAGTCAGAGGACAAGGGAGTTACACAGGGACTAAGAAACATCATGGCAGGTAGGGACTGACACTTTTTCTTTTACTTCCAAAACCCCTATGGTCAGTCATCATTGAAGACACACACGACCCACGAACCTATCACACCATGAATTTCCCACCACGACAGTGCAAAACCAGGGGGTGGATGGGTATTTATTCAACGATGCTACAGCACATGATCACTTCAACAAAAACGTGGTTCAGAGCTATCTTGCAGCGATAGACTATGCCATCCCTGTCAACGACTAACTCTAGTTTATTCCATAAATACCTTGTAAATGGCACCATACAATTGTAACCTTCGTGTAAACTGCTGTTGTAAGTTCAAGCAGTCAGACCAAAAAAGTTATTCCTTGTGTCGTGTCATGATCGTCAGAAATGTGTGACTCCTTCATGAGTAAGAGTCTTACCAGTGGGTCCGCGCTGTGAATGTCACCCACGTGCTGATGAGGTTGCCAAACACATGTGTGCTCTGCCAGACTTTGACACGTGTCGTACGTCACCAGGGAACCTGATCGAGAGAGTGACTGTGACCGCCTCCTGCCTCTGGGACTGTCTCCTGTACACGCTAGCATTCTTCTGCACGCTTTTTTTTACTCTACACAATTTTATGGTTCTGAAACAATAACATAAATGTAACCACAGAAAGGAATACTGTTGATGTTTGTTACTACTATAAACAACAATATTCATTGCAAAGAATAATTGCCTCAGTTGAGAACTGCTACCAGGGAGCACGCAAGCGAGAAAACTACTGAACATCAAGTTTCATGTTTTTAACAAGCCTTAAGATATTAATTATTTTTATGGTGCAGCTGAAATAATCTTAACATTATTTGCCAACTAAATCAAAGGCAAAATGACGAATAAGGAGAACTGATTGGAACCATTATTTGATGAGAAATCTATGTTATTTTCTTCACACTCACTTAAAATTTCAATTTAAAGGCACCAAAAATTAGCACATATTAATAACCACACATATAAGGTTATAATTTGTAAATATATATATATATCTTGAACCACACACTTATAACTATAAATACTATTAATGCTGCTCATACGCAGTCACTTACACCACGTAGCCGACACCGGACCGAAGTGAACACTCGGCCAAAAGAATGTCAGTATGGGTCGGCGAGAATGGAACACACCCGTCTCGCCGTCATGTACTATGCGACTCGAGTGACCGTCTTGGTTTATTTACCTCAAGAGGTAACACTTGGGGGGAAATAACAAGCCGTCCAGCACGGTGTCCCTGCAAAAACTACAGCCGTCGGAGACTCCGTCAATTGGAGGGAACGTTGGCGCAGCTCGCGCAACGATGCCTGGCGTCTTTCCTACCTGCATGACGTCGACCGGCCTACTCGCTGGGATAACAGTGCTAAGTGACACCAAGTGGAGAATAAGAACCCGAAACTATACAAAGTGTCAAAAATGCTGTATCCAAATCACTTGAAGTCAATTCTTTATTAAAACCTCAAACGGGCGTGGCTACCCAAACCCTTTCAGGGATGGACTCGTCCAGCCCACCCAAACTGGATCACTTGGATTCGCCCATCGGCGAAACAAACCTGAAACTGAAATAAACTTGAAAAATTTACCAGAAACTTATATACATTCTCAGTTTACTATTATTCCAGTCATTTTATTAATTGTAACTATGTTTAATTTTTAAAAGTGTCATTATGTTTTCTCATCACAGCAGACTGCCTATCAAGGCCTTAAGGTTTTTACTTCATGTTTCTAATGCGGTAACATCCCCTGTGATGTCACAGTCATAAATGTAATTAACCCTCAATTATTTACGGGGATGTCACCAACATGTTATTAACTATGAAATTGTATTTCGTAGCATAAAAATTAGCATTAAGAGGTTACGTGTTATTTATAACATAATTTTTGGTGGCTGCTTTGGCAACTATCAGCAGAAGCCGATGCCATGATTTTAGTCTGATTCAGCAATTGGGCCAGCTGGCAGCACAGGGGTTTCACTCTGCGCGGATCCCCTTGGCAGTTTCCACTTTTACTGCAATCACCTTCATCATCAATAGTAACATAATCAACCAGAACTTTTGTGTATTTAGTGCCGAGGGGACGACCGTCTGCCTCCCTGCAGTTTTCAACCAGGATTCAACATGCTACGCGCCTATCAATAATTTCCATTGCTTAGGCCGATTTTACAGTATTGGTCACCGGTAGACCAGACAGCCGGGTCCGCATCAGTTGACATAACAGAATCAATATATATGTAACAAAAGAAATAAGTAAACGTCTTGACTAACCACAAATGTTTCATTTACTTTGCCCGTCGTGGTACTTCGGCCACTGCAATCTATTGCAGCTTTATTAAATGTATGTAAGGTGTGCGAGGTGGCCTACAACCTCGCCAGTGTAACAAGTGAAACCACTAGGTACATGCAATTATTGGTAAGTTCGGTATCAACAAACACTCCAGAACCGCAGAGGACTCCAGGGTCCATGGGTCGCCGACTGCACGACCCTCATTAACTCATGCTCACTAAGTTATGGTGCTGGGAAATTTCACCAGTTTTCGTATTAACCTGGTAAGACAAGTAAGGTGGGGGGCCCTCATCAGCATCCCAAGAACCCCTCATACATCAATTAATTTGCTATTTTCTTTAATTGTGTGATTATGTACTTCAAACCCTTCAAGTGAAATGCTCACGGTGACATCACGAAAATTTTTCAGAACTATATCAAGTTAGTGAATAATTTGACGTGTCAATGGTGCAATGGTCAGACCACTCCCTCTTTCGTGGTAACGAGTTAAGTGAAATTCATACTGGAACTGTATACGAATGTGAGAAATGTGGCTGAAACTAACATTGTCAATATGTTTGCTCGGGGTACTCCTGTCTTTCCTACTATTGCATATCTTCGCGATCCTCAGGTATTGATGTGGTAAGGGTCACCAAGAGGAGGACAACAAAAGTAAAGTACACCAGTTAGTAACTAAGACTTGAAATTGGGAGTTGGGCCTGTTGTCAGGTTAAAATAGGCATGGGGAGCTCATGTAGAGCTCGTGTATAATACATGAATGTGAATAAAGTTTGTTTTAACAGAATCGGTTCCATGGTTCTTATTTTGTCCTAACATAACCTCAATTCCAATAAGAGTGGCAAGCCTACCTAGTACTACCGTTGGCTGCCGCGTTCACCCATTTCGCCCATAAGAAATAACATTGTAGATACTATGTTTTAACCTGGGGTTCTTATCTCTTGTTTACTTCGCGCTAAAGTTCTTATCTTTTCGTTCGTGTTATCTATGGAATTATTTTATCAGTTGCATGTCTGTGCTGCAGTGGACTTACTCTTATGTCTTAATACAAGGTACAAGTAATTGTGTGCCTCAAATAACCCCTAGCAGTCGCCTTGCACCAGTAGCCTATGCTGCAGTATAAAAACAGCCTGCAGCCAAAAAAGAAATTACAGGAGACAGTAGTGTATAAATGGGCGAACAGTTGCAATGTATTTTAAATGGGAGCTGTGCATAGTGTATAACAAATCGAAAATCTGCATTTGTAATTTTAATTTTTATTTAATTCGTGCCGAAATTATACATAGAATATTACAGGCTACATTCATATAAATTTACTGTTAACTCAATATTTATTATATCTGTATGTATATATATATCTATAAGTTCGAGGCGAATTAATGAATGTTGTCACAACTTGCTAATTACTCGAGCTATCAACTTCGCTGCACTCTATAAATGACATATTAAAATTTTCACTATTGATATACCAATGTTTGAACAATTTTTTACAGTACTCCATTCTCAGTCTCCTCTCTTCAAGTCGAATACTTACCGATATCAGTATATGCGATTGATTCATTCCTTCTCCGTATTCCCTCAACTGGCATGTACACATTAGTATGGTACTCGGATTTTTTTAAATATAATTATGGTATTGTTACATGCTCGTTTCTTTGTTCCGTTAGAACGAGTAAAAGTGAAGGACAGTAGAGAAGTTAGACGATTTACGGACGCGCGTGATATCAGTTGCAACCAGAGACACTACGCTTTTTAGAAGGGAATGTTTATAAAGCGTGCCTTTCATGCCTATCAGGGCGCATGCCACTCCCGACCTTAGGTATCGGTTGTCTTTGAGATATCTGAAGAATGCTCTAGATTACTAACCGCTTTTCTTTCAGCGTGACACGGGGTTGCGAAACTTCCAGGTCAAGGCCAACGGCTATAAAAGGCACTTCGAGCCTCTGAGCCTGCAGTTGTTAAATGGATGAGTTGAAGCGATATACGAATATAGAGTAAAGAAGTGCACAGCTAGAGAAGTGACCAGCAGGAGGAAAATTTGCGATTGCGAACATCACAACAGTGAAAATTACGACTGCATGCTGAACTATTGAACTGGATGCATGGGGGAAAGACATTGCAAATGATGGCAACTGATAGACTGAACATGTGTTAATAATGAGTATGAGTTAATTGAGAATAACCAACCAGAGACATAAATATGGACATTAATTAGAGTTTAATTAGACATTAAATATTGCACTCTCTGTGAAATAAAGAGTTATAGTGGAGACAGATAATTGAATGCTGTAAATAATAGATGTGTGAATTAATTGATAATTGTAAAATTGGGTATAGAAAGGCTATTCTTGCACAAAGGTTATTGCGAGTTCGGCTACAATGGTCCGGTGGGGTGTGTCGTGCACAGCAAACATGTCCCATCGTGTTCTGGCGGAATGTTGTTTTCAAACTCTGTCAATGAAACAGCCGGTACTGTATCAGCTGGTAGCTGGTCAAGATTGTACACAGTGCATCGTTCTTTAAGGCCAAANTCAATGAAACAGCCGGTACTGTATCAGCTGGTAGCTGGTCAAGATTGTACACAGTGCATCGTTCTTTAAGGCCAAAGTGGGTGCGACGAGCTGCGGGTTCTGCATTGGTATTTTGCTCCATGAGCCATGGCACACCAAGTATGGCATATTCTCTAATGACCGGTGTAACTATTGCGGTTGTGATATTATCGTGGTCATGAATAAAAACTGTCACTGTTGCTTGCTGTATTTGGGTACTGGTATGAAGGTTTGTTGCAAAGCAAATTACGTGAGCAGATGGAATAATGTCTGTTGGGTTTACAAATTTCGGTCGAACAGAATTTTGTGAAAAGGCAGTGTCTATTAATGTGTGACAATAATGACCTTTAATGAACATAAAAATGCGAATTAACTGTGAATGGCTGCTTCTGACCTGGTTAATTAGGGTTTGTTGTTGTGTTAAGTTGTTAGTACTGTTCGAATTGGGTATCGGGAACATCCAGTCCCATTACCCATGCTTCCTGTTTCCCGAACTGTTGCTTGGTTACTGTCCACTCGATTACTGCGGAGATGTGCATTATTAGGTCACACACTATGCCAACGGTACTCCTGGCCATCACAGTAATGACATGAAGTAGGTGGTGGTTGGCTTGTCCCACTTCACATTTTTACCTCGCGCACTTTCACTTGCACTGTTTGTTTGGTCGTTTTCATTTGCACCTGAATTTGGGGCTGTGTTATTTGTCGTACCTGAATATTTATCCCGTTGTTGGCCGAAAAAGTTTGTTTTGACAGTGTTTTGAGATTAGTCCTGTCCACTGGCACTGTCCTTACGTTCTTCGTGATTCAATTGTGTGGCACCTGAATCCCGTATGCGGCGTGGTTGGTACGGATTTCGCTCCAAGATGATCGCAGCGTGAACGAGTTCGTCCAGCCTGCTGCTAAGCAGGGGTACCAATGTGGCACGGTACTCTGGCCATACAATTTCTGCTATCACTTCTAGCACTTCGCAATCAGGCAGGGGGATAAAGGTTAATTTTTCGGTAGGCTGCTGCTCTTCTAAAGTCAGCTTGCTTTGTACTTGCAGCAATGCGAACACTTCTCCAAAGTGGCACTGAAAAACATGGAGAATCTCCTCCCATTGTAGCCTTTACTGATTATAATTTCCCACCAGGAATATGCTTCACCGGCCAGTTGTGCCCCAATGCAGCTAGGCCAATCCTTCGCACATACCCCATAGTGTTGCAGGCGAGGTATGCAATCCTACAAAAACACCGATGGGTCTTCGGTGGGCAGGCCTGCGAAAGTTGGTAGCAACTGGAATCTTGAGGGCATGTTAACATTGGTTGGCCTTGGTACAAGAGGCCAGGTGGCTGCAGTGGTTAGGGGTTGCCATCTATTGCTTTGTGGTTACACACTCGCAGCTGGCTTGGCAGGAATGTGCGTAGGATATAGCATAAACGGGTTTGTTTGAAAAATTTTGTTTTCATGGGTTGGTAACACTGGGATCAGCTGTTATGAAAAGGCAGATGTGGGTAAGTAGGTAATGAGTGGAGGGTATGTAAGGGGCAGATGGTAGGCGAGGGAGATGCTCAGAGGTCAAAGTCTGCTGGTGGTGTGTGGAATGCGCGAGTGGTGTGGTTTTTGTTTACATCTATCACAAGCGTTGGTTGTGTGTGACATGTGCAGTGTTCTGTCTGCTGCTACTGTGAATCACCAACATGTGGACTGGCAATCTTGCATTGTCAGTCTCTCGCCAGGCTGCAAATATCTCCCATGTGCATGCACTGCACACCCTCCGCACTTTAATGCATCGGTACTTAGCGCCAACCTCAGTCACACAAACCACATGCCAGTGATTGTGATGATCTCTGCAATACATAATTCACCAGAGCGAAGGTGACCAATATAAGGAGCAGATCTAGTTGTGCCTGTGATTGTGTTTTTGATAAAAGTTAAACACTAGGCTGAGTCTGAAAACATCCTTTAAAAAAACAACTAAAATCATTTGCGCAAAAGTAAGGTTAGGTTATAAGGCAAATTAATATAAACTTATTAAAAATATTTAATATATAAACTAATACTTTGTGACTCTTTTTTCGTATATTTATTTTTGCTATGTTGTACAGTTGGTTGAGTATTTTTGTTTCAGCATTTTTTTGGAAACAATGATTAAAAACAAAAAAAAAACATTACTAACAATAATACATGTCATATCCAAAAGTAGAAGTTTTACATTAATGAGGTAAACCTCATGATAATTGGTTAACTACACATTACATAACCAATACAATTGGTTTTTGTTTGTTTGCTTACAACTCTAGAGTTATCCATACAAAAATGTATACATCATTTTTTTTTAATCGTTGCGGGATCGTAATACTAGAATATTAAGAAAATAAATTCCATGCATCTTATATCAACTTCAATGCCAAAATTTTGTTGAGAGTTCTTTGTAGTCAAGTTGAGAGAATAAAATTTGGTAACATGCAGGCTTTCCTGTTTAACTAGGTACTGCTGCGAGATCGATCCACTGCTATCAGACTGGAGTAAGAACAGTTACATGGCAATTTTTGACACGCAGAGTCTGCTCATGAAGTCAGCTAACACATCATGGCTGGAAAGTTGGCCAACGAGTTGGACCGCACTAAACAAATATATATAACCCACAGGTTATAACTTTCCAGCAACAAAACACGATAAATGGGCAGGTAAAAAAAGATCTACATTAAACTTACCAACGGTGTTACTAAATGTTTTGTTCCGCTAACCTGAATGTTTTGTTCCGCTAAACTGCTTTGCGTCGGGAAAACACCCATCCCGGTCACGTCGCAGAGTGTCCTGCTCCCTAGCTGTCTGATCTAACAATGTGGCTGACTTAATGAATGCTTCAAAACTGCCATGAGCTAACAGGTCCAGAGCTTGTTTATTTTCCTGCCACACTTTGGCTGCTTCTACCTCTAACATACCTGTTTCCCTCATTTGCGACTGAAAATGACTGATTAAATTAACTTTTCTAGTTGCGAAAATTGTAAAATTCACCCCAGGATTTTTAATCTCAAGAGAATTTTGAGCTTACATAGAGGAATGGGTATTGCTAAAGCGACACTGAAACCCATTCCCGAACTTCGTCCACTGCATTACTGTGACGTCAACCATGCATTCACGAGTTCCTTGTGCCCTTTCTGACTGCCGCAGTCACATCAACTGCACCAGCTACACCGGGCCGCACCAACTACATAAGGCCAAGAGTCCGTAGAGCTGGTTGACAAGAACGCAACTTGCACCTTCTTGCCATCAAGAATTGCATAACTCAAAAGAGCACCCTACTTATTTATTACAAGAGATAACTCTTTTAAAAAATAAGTAAGTGATCCGAAACGGTGTTTACCCTAAAGCCACAACTATTGGCCGCATGGGCTTTTGGTCGTTACATCGTAGCAGCTCGCGCCGTGAACTACAACGTGATGCACCACCAAGTGGCATCGAATTGACCTGTAGGCCGAACCTGAGTTGCCCCAAAGTGTAGCCAGTGGTGCGCAGCATTTTTCCAAACACATCAAACAATGTAATTTCATTCACAGCTAGAATCAGGGGTGTGTTTTATTGTATTAATAGCAATCAAGCATGGCAACCCACACCCCTTTACCCAGGTGGACTCGTCCATCACTTCAGGAGACAGCCACCTGGCAGCACTGTAGCCAGTGAAATATAAATTTATCACAGGAAGGGAAATACTGACTTTTTTCAAAAAAAAATATTTTAGTGTATTTAATGTTTAGTTATAAAAGAGCGATTAATTTTTTCAAAAAGCGAGATTGCCTATAAAGGCCTCCATCCCTGTAACATTTAATTTAGTGTTGTGAGACTCCCTATCAACTTCACAGCATCAACCTTAACAGATATTTGTTATTCAATGGAGGTGTCATCATTGTTTTTCATTCAACTTATACAATTTTTCACCATGCCATAATATTAAATAGTGTTTATGTCACGTTTTTCCATTTGGAGGTTGATGTCGGTTCTCGTCACTCGTAACAGAAGCCGATGTCACTCTGCCAGTTCAAATCAGCACTCGTCCCAGAATGGCGGCATTGGTCATCCGCTCTACGAGCCACCTCGGTACCATAATTTAGGATGTAATCACTTCACTCAATAGTTAATTAATTAACCAGAACATTTATTTTATTTCTTTTAAGTACCGAGAGGAGAACCACCTGCACTCTCTCCAGAGAGCTTAATGCTACCACGTATCCGCATAAAACCAAGCTCATTATCACGCTAAGGTCACCAGCAAGCTGTAAGTGATGGGTCTGTTTTTATTTCACTATTGGCATGTAATCAAGCACAGTGAATAAACAGGTTTACAAAGTTCAATGTGCATTGATTATTGTCCTCCAGTCACGTAGAGCACGACACCCTTTGTAATACCTCCCATAATTTCTAGTATATTTCAGGCATATGAGACAGCCTACAATCTCATCATAAGGTGTAAATAGTGCAACAGTAAGTGCATGACAACATCATCTGCAAACTGATGGAGGACTCCATGGCTCCCTGGTCCATCGACCGAACGACCCACATCACTAATTCTCCACTGGGATATAGTGCAGGGCTATTTTACACTCAACCAGCCCTGGGTCATCTCGAGAACGTCAACTTGCGCCACCATACATGTGTATCTCCCATCAGTTGACCTTCTACACAATTTAGACACTCTTGTACACACACCCTGTACCTGGTCAAACTTCATGTGCAGTCTCTCAGAAACTCCTACAGGTCCTAGGTGGGCAGCAATTGAAAGTGGGCTGGAGTATTTCCCATTTCCGATGCTCTTGTTTGTTCGGCTGCAGTTGGTAGTGTGGTTGCGACTGTCGAGTGCGGCTGTGGCAACACGAAGACGGTTTGTGTTGATGGTGCAGGTTGCACCGTCCAAGGTGCTGCAGATGTTGGTAGACCAACAGAATGGGCCAACAGGGTACTCTATTGACGGGTGATGTCCACATACATGGCTAGTAGATGTCACACTGCCAGCTGTGGTCCTGGGGTTCACTGTGCACATTGATACTTACTGGCTGCGACATTTGACACATCCCGCATGGTCGCGCACTGCCAATGAGTTATTCTTCCACAATTCTCACATGCCACTGTTTCTTAATTACCTTACTTGCACAGGTCCTGGTGACAATGGGGTGGTAACAACACTTTTCCCATGAAAAAGTTTGCAGGTGCACACCCAACTGGTAATAAGGTTTACATACAATATGCTCACAAAATGTTTCCATTTTGGTCAGCTGTTGCGTATTCTCTTCCAATAAGGCCCTCGGTGAGGTAAACTTTGATAAAGTTTACACACAGAATTGTTCCGTCTCTGGTGCCTGCACACATGATTGGTTTTGCACAATTTCGATTTTGAAAATTTTGCGAGGTTGTGTCCAACTAGAGTTATGTTTGTGGAGGGGGCATACACTTGCGCACACCACTAGTTGTGACAGGGCCGATGGTGCCCTGGACTGCTCACGGTCTGGCACAGTCTGCGTATGATTGCACCCTCTGCCTGTCAGAGTTGCAGCTCCAGGCCCACCCGATGTGTTCGCCATTGGCCGGGAGAATGCTTTCTTCGATACGCCTTGCATTTGCTGGTTCGTACCCCTTTCATGTTGACTGCTGTTGATGCAACAGTAGTTGACCCCCCTCCCTTCGCACATGCGTAGAGGTAGGATACCATTAAGGCCCGAGATGGTGGTGACCATGCTCGCGCCTGCCCGGGTGGTCGTCTGACATGTCACCCACCCATGCAGGAATGTGGAATGGGGCAGCACCTGTTTGACCTGTGTCCACAATGGTTGTGCTCAGGGATGCTTCTTGTCTGGCACTGTCTCAAAATGGTGTGATTGGCCGAAACGTGTAATTTGTTGGTTAAAGTCCGAAATTTTATATTGTTAAAATTTTGCTGATGGTTTCTAAAATGTCATTGGAAGAGTATTTTTCATGTGTATGAGTATCTCATTCTCTGGTGCCCTTTTTCCATCCTTTCAAGTGCCTCAACGCCTGTACCATAAATCTAACATCACTTCTCCCTCTTCTGAGAAAATAACAACCCATCAATACCATCACTTATTTTTTAAATATCCATTTTATAAATATCCATCTCATTATAGGTAATTGTATCCATTTGTGACAGCTCTAATTATCCATTGTAAATTTATCTTGTGTGTTATTCATATTATCATTTGATTGTAAGTTTCCTCTTATTAATAGCTTCTTTAAATTTTAAGTTCGCTTATAAGTTAGACTTTAATTAGCAATAAAGTCATCCATGTACATTTAATGTTTGTTAAGTTTCTATATACATATATGCAACCTATAAATATGAAATTTGTATATACTGGTTTCTAATTCTTTTAGATTTCGTAACTTTCTTGTAAAAAGTGTACATAATCTCTTCAAACATTTTGCTGTTCACCTAAATTTAGCTGTACATCAGGTTTTTTAAGTAACTTTTCCTATAATTTTTCCACCTTGCCTGTTGTCCTTTATTATCTGAAAAGAAATTAATATTAATTGTAAGCTAGAAAGTGTAAATTTTGTTTTAACGAGCTGTAAATATAATTTAAAAACATTTTTTTAGGTACAAATTTTTTTTGGATGCCAGATTAGAAGTAAATTGGTTAGTCAATTTTAAATAAATATTACGAGCGATTCTCGCAGTCATTAAATTGGAAACTACCCCAAAATTTATAAATAAGATTCTTATATGTTGTCCGAAGCAGTTTATAACTTGATTTCGTAACTTACTTTTTAAAATGTTATAAACCCCTTTTCCTATATTTGTATTTAAAATATGGTCGTGAGTAAAAGTTATGGGAAGTTTTGTTAAGTATGTTGGCGACCTCGATTAATGTAGTTTGGCAACAATGTCACAACGTTGGTGTTTGGGTGTTGGTTATGTTCATTTTCTTTTAAAGCTGGTAAAATATTGATATGTCTATGATAAAAGTTCCTAGACTTTATGTAGCTGCAAGTAAAATAGCAAAGGCTGTAAAAGAAGACGGCGCGAGTATAAAACAACTGGTGTATTCTCATAAATATAAACATTTTGTAAGTAACTTACTTGTAGGTTAATACATGCCCTGTCCATTGAAATGCCGTTTTCCTTTTCTTTTAGGCCTTGTCTCAATTGGCGCGGAGAGAGCTCCCCCGTGCTCTCGCAACGTCATTATGACCTCGGAGAGAACGCGCTGTGGTCGTCTCAATTCCTCGGATAGCGCGAAAGAGCGAGAGCACGAATTTGTTTACTCTTTGGTTCTCTCTCGCACTCTGGCCACGCGCCATATTTGTTTACATTATTATCATGTTTGAATAATAGTTTTCTGGGCCAAAACTCTTCGCATTTTAACTGTAAGTGAATAATTTCACTGTTTTAGTCAACGAAACGCAACACGTATTTGTAAAAATGTATTTAAGTATTTAAGAGTCCTATTTGTTGTCACATTGTTTCAACATGGCAGTAATATATAAAACACTATTGAACTGAACCATCTCATCCCTTCGTGCAGCGGCAATGGACTCTCGGTGTGTTTTGGTTTTTTGCATATTATCTTCCCATTTGGATTTCACTATAAATGTGGAACTCTCAGCCTCTCCATATGCTAATTACACACTGGGTAAATGACACATTAATAAACACTAGATACCTGTTTCTAGTGGGGGAAGGTGGGGGGTCAGCTCCCTATGTGCTGCTATGTAGCATGTCCTAAAATGAAAAGGCATAATGGAGTTTTACGTGATTTATTCTTCTTTTTCAGGTACTATTACATAAGAATACATTTTTTTCAGGTATGATTACTTAAAGAGTACATGTCACTGTAGTGAAGCGGGCTTGTCACTAGCCTGTCGATGGCTATTGTGGTTTCAAACAGGAGCTTATGTCTCCATGGGAAACTGAAGTGCTGTTATGCTCGTGGGGCGCACAGAGCCTACACGAGAGAGAGTGGCTCACCTTCCGGGCCAATGATTTTAATTACGTTAATTAGACTTAAGTTCCATTGCAAAACAAGAAGAGAAATCTATTGAAACATTGTGGTGATACGAGTTGTTAGGCCCGTAAGGGGCTGGTAAGCACGGCCGAATCTTGTTACCACCCGCTTCTGGCTCTGTATCCAGACTGCCTACCCTGAGGCCGCCGCGCTCTGAACACAGAGAGAGAAGAGGGGTGGGTGGGGGCAACACTTGTTTTGAGTGTTCTAGAATGTTCAAGAACCGGAAATAGGTGTTCTGAATTTTCTATTACAGAATTACTATGTGTTGAAGTTCCCTTAACTAATAGAATTATATATGGTCCCTAATTTAAAAAGTGCCTTAGAATATCCCTACTTAACAATAAAAATTTAGTAACGTACATGTTTGATGTGTTGACTTGAGCTGCAGGGGTTGGTACGAGTCTGGCTGAGCTCAGGCTGCATTAAGTGTCAATAACGTACGCTACACATATCAGCCCTACTTGATGGTAAACTAAATTAACAAAAACCCTATAACCATAGACATTTTGTACCATTGTACCCTACGTCACTTTGACACTTATGCGAGCTTGTTAGCCAAGGTCGCGTGTGAGGCTCGTGCCTGGTACTGCCGTTGTGCACTTGATGCATTTGGTTCACTCAGGCTTTTCACGTGGGACGCACTGATGTGCTTTTGGAAGTCTCTCTTCATTCACGTTCACGCAGGTAGCACTCTAGTGTCTGCTGTGATAACGTCCTGATCAGGGGCGCTACTTTGCCTGGTGATGCCTTCTCATGTGCTACATCCGGACAACGCAGTGTGATGCTGGAGCACGCGTGCCCAACTGGCATCCGGACCATGTGGCTGTTAAGTGTCGCCCACATGATCGGATGATACGCTGGTGACTGTTGTGGCACGGTGCTCGGCCGGGGCTGTTGGTGTTACATCATGGCGCAACAAACAGTCGTGAGAGGGACGTGAGGTTGAGCTCATGTCAGGTAGTTATACATGCAGGCCTCTGATTGTGCTAACTCTTGGTTAATGCTTTACTGTGGTATATAGGTACTGTAATCTGGTGTGTCTTTGGCTCAATTTTTCACTTATTTTGTTTAAAAATTGTTCAAACACACCAAAAGCAATAAGTTAGTAATNCTTATTTTGTTTAAAAATTGTTCAAACACACCAAAAGCAATAAGTTAGTAATTTTCGTAAATAGAAGAGGTCCCGACAAACAATTTAATATCCTATTTCAAACTATAAACATTTCCTAACCTTCGCAAATGATTTCCAAAAAAGTAGGACAGTCTGACCTTGACATATGGTGACCTTGTCTCGAGGTATGATATACCTTGAATAACTGTTTAAAAAAAGACCATGTGACCCCACTGTTTTTGCAAAAATATGTCACAGTTCTTAGACCAATCTCTGGATTGCCTTCTGAGGCTGTTTTTGAATTGACCATTTAGTATATTAGTATTTATATAGTAGCATTCAGTTTGAACAAAGTCGATAGTCACTTGTTCAAAGATGGTTGCAATTTGATAATTGTGTATTGTAGTGAGTTTCATTACATACTAAAAACTAAATATTAAAATAACAAGCTATTTATTGTTTCAGTTGATTAATTTGGGTCACATGACCTTTTAGTAAACCAAAGGTGCCAATTCAAACACTGTCTGAATCATCGAGGACCATTTCTACATAACCCTGATCTATATTGCCATTTACCTGGCCCCTGAAGTTGTGACTCCTGTCAAGACACTGCGTACTACAGATTGCTTCTCCCAGGAATGTAAGCATCTTTGCTGACATTTATTGCCAACTCCTCAGATTCTGTGTTGGCCAGAGTTCAAGAAAAATTACCAGGAAGTCTGCTTCGAGTGGTGCTACAGCAAGATAATGCATGCGTGCACTCCATTCAGGCGCCCACCTACCTGGATCTGTTGTCTGGTTTTTCAGGCAGAGAAGTGCAGGAGCAATAAGGGCAACACTGCCACACGCATCAAGTGCACCATGGCCTCTACGTGCATGGCTCAGAACAGGTGTGCAGCGAGTGTTCGCTTTGTGCTGCGTACGCCTATGGCACTTTAATGGGTGTAAATCTTGTAGCAAAGTTCAAAACAGACTCCTCTCATAGTTTAGCAATGTCCGTGTGGTATGTTTTAAGATACAGTAGTCTGAAAGAGCTATATTTTACAAAGTTGGACGGCTCCAAAATACTACTATCGCATGTGTTGTACCTTGAAAGTGCCATTATGTCCTCTACNATTTTACAAAGTTGGACGGCTCCAAAATACTACTATCGCATGTGTTGTACCTTGAAAGTGCCATTATGTCCTCTACAAGGGCATAAATTCTTTATGCAGATAAATGTATTGAGAACACGTTTGATAGTATCGTCAAAAAAACAGTACTTGAAACATGTTAAAACGCAGTTCAATCGCGAGGTGGACATTCCCCTTAACTTGACAAATACAACTGTCCGGGAGCTGAGATGGTAGGTTATTCCACATCTTCCTTACTCCCCCGATCTTGTGTGGCCTTCCGATGTCCTTCTTCTTGGCTCTACCCATAATATTCTGGGAATCTCCTTTCATATTGCAAATCCTCCTCAGGCTTGGTTTGGCAACTTCTTTAACTAACTCCAGACCAGCAGATTTATTCGGGCATGATTTATGCATTGCAGAAAATTAATACTCATTGTCATTACTTTTGTTGTTAATTTCTGATTCTATAAAGAATATTTTATGACATCAGTATAGTTGCATTCTGCGCTTAATCTTTGTATTTTCTAGCCAAAATGTTGTATCGCACTGTAATTGTGTTTATATTACCTGAAATATAAATGTAATTAGTAGTAACAGACAATATCTGGCTTAAAGTGATTCTCTTTTATCTACATTTCTNATTTTACAAAGTTGGACGGCTCCAAAATACTACTATCGCATGTGTTGTACCTTGAAAGTGCCATTATGTCCTCTACCAGGGCATAAATTCTTTATGCAGATAAATGTATTGGNGGCATAAATTCTTTATGCAGATAAATGTATTGGGAACACGTTTGATAGTATCGTCAAAAAAACAGTACTTGAAACATGTTAAAACGCAGTTCAATCGCGAGGTGGACATTCCCCTTAACTTGACAAATACAACTGTCCGGGAGCTGAGATGGTAGGTTATTCCACATCTTCCTTACTCCCCCGATCTTGTGTGGCCTTCCGATGTCTTTCTTCCTACCCATAATATTCTGGGAATCTCCTTTCATATTGTAAATCCTCCTCAGGCTTAGTTTGGCAACTTCTTTAACTCCAGACCAGCAGATTTATTCGGGCATGATTTATGCATTGCAGAAAATTAATACTCATTGTCATTACTTTTGTTGTTAATTTCTGATTCTATAAAGAATATTTTATGACATCAGTATAGTTGCATTCTGCGCTTAATCTTTGTAATTTCTAGCCAAAATGTTGTATCACACTGTAATTGTGTTTATAGTACCTGAAATATAAATGTAATTAGTAGTAACAGACAATATCTGGCTTAAAGTGATTCTCTTTTATCTACATTTCTTTTAAAGGCTCGTTGTGTGCCAAAGGTGAAGTTTCGTAACAGACCTAACTTACCAACTGCAAGGGTTCTGTCTGGCTGGGCCGCTGAATGGTGCACAGAGCGTCAGGGAAAAACTTCTTATTCAGAAACTGTTCCATTTGCGGAAAAGTAAAAGATGCCCACCTAGGGATTTCATTGTAAAAACAGTCAACATCTGACGACTATTTTCAGTTTATTATTTATGTTACTAGTGTGTATTTCTTGAAAATGAAACTGGCTGAAACTGGCATTTTCACAATCATTTTTGGCATGAAAACACCTGTGAAGGAGTCTTAGTGATGCGTAGCATACTTTTCTCTTTGTTGTTTCACACCATTAAATTATAAGGTCACTGCTGAGAATCTCAAGAGGCGAGTTGCCAATATAAAGACTGCACACCAGTTCACTATCTTGCACGTAGAGGAGATTAGGCGTGAGATAGTGTGCCTGGGTCGCCCGTAGTCCTCCCACATTTCAGGCCTCGGACACGCAAATTACCTTCAACCAGGCGGAACCCGTCATGAAGATGAGAATGTGCCGGAATGCCATTACAACAGTGTGTTCCTGTACCAGGCAGGCTTCAAGAGAGTACGCTGCCTTACCTCAGGGACAGGCCTGTTGTTTGTTATAGTTTCTGAGAATATACAATATTACTGTGATGGCGGTGGACAGAGATGTATGGAGATGGAAAACGAACTGAGAGTTCTAAGAAAAAACCACATTCTTTCCTTCTCACAATCACTCCCCAATCCTTCACTACTGGATTAGTGCTTCATTGCTGATTCAAGAATCCTTCACTACTGGATTAGTGCTTCATTGCTTATGTAAGAATCCTTCACTATTGGTGTAGTGCTTCATTGATGATGCAAGAATTTCTTTTGTGAAATTTCCCTTTGACATCGCCTGAGGTTGAACTGTAGAATTTGTGGCAGAAAGAGAGAGAGCATGCTAACCACAGAGGTGATTGTGGGCTCTTCCTTTTCCTCTTTATCATCACCATTACCGCCATCATTTTAATCATCATCATAGTTACCTCCACCATACCGTCTTCATCATAATCAACCACCACACCATCATATTCACCACTACCTTGATCTTAATTATCAATATCACCACCACCATCTTTATCATCGACTGGTGTTCCCATCATGCAGTAAAATGCTGCTGTGTCGATCTGTTGCCCCATCATTCCTCCTTTTTTTTTGTGCTCCACATTTGCCCTCTCTACTTCACACCTGCAGATCTCTTCTTACTTCCTCCTGGAACATGGCCATAACATTTATTTCTTGCTGTGTGCATTATCTCATTCAGGTACTGCACTTCCACACTTGCTTATGTCACATCATTCTTGTTTCTATCGTACCTGGTTACTTCTAGGAACAACCATCTTAAACTTGAAGCCTACAGCTCTGATCTTCCAAGCCTCTAAATTATCCGTTGCCCAGGTCTCGGCCCTGTATTTTACTGTATGGCTTGTGTAATGCATATTAGTTATAACTTAATATATTTTCTTGTGTAGCACTGTTGGGTTCTGTGCATTGTTCTGTACAAGCTCAACACATGAAGTGAATGTGTTCAATCATTACGTAAGTTTGCAGTTAATGTACAACAATTATTTAAGTATATTTGATATGCAACAAGCTTGGTGTAAAAAAAAAAAAAAAAAAAAAAACAAGATCTTGCAACTTCTTTTCCTTTTAAACAGACCACTGAGAAACTAGAGCTCTCTTTCCTTCCCATGCTGACCATTAATTTGAGTAACATATGGATGTGTGATTTAAATATGTACAGACGTCATAAATGTGTAGACTGTGGATTTTTTGTCAGCGACTTCACAAAACATATGTGGTGAATTGAAAATGTTTTCTTAATTTTTTTCACAAAAATGCTAACAGGTATGTTAGATTCTCCAATACATGTGAAATGTGTACTCTTAACTTGTATGAGTATGTATGATTATATATAGGCAATTGAAGTTTTTCTGTGTTCGTAAGGTGGTACCACAGGTTTCTTTTTCAGAACATCAAGGCACTGTATGCCTTGGTGACGGAGACCCTCACCCGCGAGGCCGTATTGGAGACGCTGCTCGAGAGAACACAGATCCTCGTGAAGGAGCAGCACCTGCAGTGGGATGCTTGGCTGGTTCGCGTCTTGATTACAGAGCTCCTGTGGAGAAAGCATCGCCTGCCGCCAGGTGGCAAGCGCATACAGACGATCCTAGACTACGAGCCGGAGCTCAGGAAGGAGCTGAGAGCAGCGGAGGAGTCGGGCGTCCCTGTCGGGAAGTCCGTGGAAGGTAGGCAGGTGCTGCTTTGTCGCCCTAAAGTGTCCCTTCTCTCTGGTTTATTGCAGGAATGAGGATGGCCGCCAGCGAGGCAACAGGGCAGGCCGGGGAGAGGCGGGGCCCCGTGGACCTGAGCGACCTCATAGTCCCGTTTCAGGACGAAAGCGTCCTGCAGACGGTTAAAGTCCTCGCGTGGTTCCTGCTCTACAGCATGTGCATGTTCTCGCTGCCGTTCCTGGCGTTCATCGGCGTCAAGTACAGCTTTCTGCACTACTTCGGCATCGGCGGCTTCACCAACACCGTCTGGTCGGTGGTGGCTGCCGTCGTGGTTGTCAACGTCATCATAATGTCTTACGCCTGCAAGGGCTTCTACGAACCGGACGACGATCAGAAAGAAGATGAAAAGAAAGAGAAATAGACGTACTTTTGTTCGCTATAAATTTGGAAAGGACCAAAACTGAATAGTTTTTGTGTAACTGGTGATTGGTGTTATAGTGAAATGTTTACTTCAATATATTTATAGTTTGTTGGCGTTAAGCTTCCAGTTCATTTGTCTTTCACTTGCTAGTATAATAATTTGACATATTTGGTAAGTCTGTATGGTATTTTTCAAATCTTCCAAGGAGGGTGCTAATAAGTGCGGTGACATAAATACTGTTATTAGTGCAACACGACAAGTGGTATCTTCTGTGTTGGTGTCATTGCTAGCCGTGTTACGTATATTCAAGAGTAAACCTGTTTGCTGTGTTCGAGAACGTGGAATTTGTAGAAGAGATGCAGTCGTGTATTCAAATGTCATTCTCGCTCCAAGAAACTAATTACCTAATTTTCACATTATTTCGTGGTAAACTACAGATTTTTAGAAAATTTTGATATTGCTGTATGGTTAGTATATTGTGTTTTAATTTTAGTATTGCTGAGAAATATTTATTTTAATTTGAATACTTCATAAAGCTCAATGTAAACTATTTCGGAGAATAGACGATGAAGCTTGTAGACGGGTTTTCTTGGAGGTCTCCCATTTCCCCTGCCCTTGCATTCCGGTGGTGCTACGTACTCGCCTCGCTTCGCTCTCATCTGCTCTCAAGGCCCCACTTTTAAGAATCGCCCAAACATCTCCACTCCACTTGATTTTGGGGTACCTTAGGTTTCCTAAAGAACCATTTTACTGCTGCTGTTATGCATTTTTGCTTGTTATCATTTATTTATTTCCTATAAAATCTCCAATTTCTGCAATATGACGTCTTTTGTTTTCAATGTGAAGCGTGAATTTTTTGTACATTCTATACTGAAATAGTAATTAATGTTAAAAAAAATTTGAAAGCTATAATGATACACATAAGTTAGTTGCAAACTTTGTATATTAAAAAATGAAAACCTTTGCAAGCCACCTTAAATATTTTATAGTAAAAAAAGTGCATGATTCGGTGGTGAACAAGTCATCCATAATTGCAAAAGGTAAAAGTGTTCACATTAAGATATTTTTGTATGAGAGGTTGTAGACTTATATTGCTGGTAATGCTTTCTTATTATTTTAATACANGTTCACATTAAGATATTTTTGTATGAGAGGTTGTAGACTTATATTGCTGGTAATGCTTTCTTATTATTTTAATACACTACCTTCATAATTTTTTATTACATTCCTTAATATTTTTGATGTTCTGATTACTATACAAAAAATATTTTATCTACCCAAATATATGATGACCCTCACAATCGTACTTTCGCGTACAGAGAAATTTCTCTCGGCTAATTGTTAGAGCTACGTGCCCAGTGTAATTATTTAATATTAATACGGAAATAAAGACTTAGCATAACAAATTTCTTTGCAGTTTATTACATACAGCATTAAAGTATAAGAAAGTCACACTTTCTTTGTTCATCCCTACATTTTTTTCTGATTATAAAAGAAATCAGTCTGTTAATGTTTTTAAGATTTAGTTAAATGCCTTGTACTGTAACGAAACACACATCTAGTCAAAACCATTGACCATCACCTGCTACTACTCAAGCAAAACATTGACCTCAAAATTTATTACAATGCAAATATAAGATGTACCTCAATTTTTTGGAATTAAAAATTGAAATAAAAAAACACCATATGTTTGGGTCAATATGGTATGCACAGAATTTTTTTTTAATTAAGTGAAGTAGTGTGTAAAAGTAATATCATGTATTTGTTACCTTGGAAGCAGTGCATTGTACAAGACCTGTGTAGGTTGTTCATGGTAGACTGAGAGCTTGTGAAGGCCCTGCTTTACATTTGTCATTGTTACTTCTGGCATTTATTAACTAATTTGTTGTTCATGTTCCATTTGATCCCATGAGAGCCAGAGAAGCTCGGGGTATAGAAGGAGTTAAAATCACAAAAAGAAAAAATGACAAACACGTCAACAAAAAAAAAAACATATTACAAAGAATACACAATATACAGACATAAAGACATACAAGTAAGAAAATGATAACCCTAATTAATAATTTGATACACTATATGACCATGATAAAAAATACTTTCAAAAATAAAAATATCTAGAAATATATAAAATGGCTTTAAGTGTCAATACAATATTCCAATATATGTATAATCTAAAACAAAATTACAATCATTATTTCCTAATTAATATATATGAACTAAAATTCTTAAAATGTTTTATGTCAAGTAAATATAGAATTACATATAGAGTAGTTAAAATCATAATTCAATGAATATACAATAAGTCAAACAAAAAATAAATAAATCTCTAATGTGTTGAAATGCCAAGTATTTATATTCATCTTGAAAGTAAAAGTTATGATTATGTAAAAAAAAAAATGTTCAATATTCGTTTAAACGATCTTTTATTGTTCAAATAGCTAAAGTTCTACTTGCAGGCTGTCCCTCCAGCTCGTGCAAACAAGCCTAGCCAGGTCTAGAGAATCACACCATAGGGACAATGCACCACATTTGCGAGCACTCATTGCAATAATATTCAAATGAGAATGTTTTCTTACTAGTCATTACCAACACGCACCAATTTTTTTTACTGTTTTTTCTTAGTATAAACTGTAAATGAAATATTATATTATAAAGATCAAGTATAAATAACATTTCAATCTAATCAAAAATAAGGTATGTTGATGTTAACAGAAGTATATAATGCTTGTGATACACGACATGGGTAGGAAACAGCCAGACACGTCTATTGGGAATTTTTTTAAAGATAAAATAGAAAAAGTGCGAGAAAAAAAAAGAAATAGACAATACGTACTTGTATGCGGTGCACATTGCGTATTTTTACATCATACATATAATTAACATTACCATAGTCAAGTGAAACTGTGGAATTATTAGAAAAAGTAAATAATGTATTTTATAAATTTACTAATTCTTACACTCAGATCAAGTATTAAAAAAAAAAGAATCAGAGAGCAAAAGAATTAATTTCAGTATTCACAGAAGTTTACTTGACGTTTATAATTCAATTTCAAGACATTGATATACGTTCCCTCCATTGTTACCAACTTTACTCGGCACGTGGCCAGTAAGTGTGCCTGTTAAGATACAGGATGTTTCTAAACTATTGTAACAAACTTTGGAAGGTGATTCCTTTGATCAAAGGAAGCAAAAAATGGTCCTATAAACATATCTCCTACAAAACTTTTTTAATTGAGTTACATACGTTTCGCAGTGTGGTAACGTACCGCCACTTACTGTGTTGTTTGGTTTGGAGGCGAAGGTACCACCCCACAAACGCAATACGACATGAGTTCACGTAGATTTTTAAATTGTATTTCGGGGGCGAATTTAGTTTCCCGTACACAGGTGGCGCACGTGTGTACGTCCGCATTATCAACATGATGTGTACGGTACAGGAGTGAGGACACAGTTCTGCAGTTGTAGCGAGTAGTGAATGGAGCGTTGCCTCGCGTGTATTGCTGCCCACGGCGGATACTATGAGCGTCGCCCGTGACGTGGCCAATGTATGTCCTGTAACTCGGTAACAACGCGTTGTAGGACATGTGTTCATAGGAACATATTTACGTGTTTTGATCCCAGGAGTCACCCCCCTAAGTTTGTTAGCAATAGTTAGATATATGTTCTGTGTATGCATGTAAAGGGCAGCTGCATTTTTCAAAGGTTGGTTTCAGAAGTGCTCAATCAACCATGAACACCCTATGAGAGGTTATAGCCAGCTGTGAGGGACACATTTTCGTGGAGAATGACTGGATGGAGAGGTGATGAAACACAGTGGTGTGTGTAGGGGGGAGGGGGAGGAAGCAGAACTACCCTGAGAATATCCGTCTACCATTGGCACTGTCAACTATGTTTTTCAGCATTTGGAAAGTTGAGACTCGGTTCGGCTGGGAATCAAACCTGAATTTTGGCAGGAGGTAAACAGTGCTGATGGGGAAACTCTTCAAGGTCTCAGAATTAAATATGTATGTCCTATTATTTTTTCAACCTCGTTTTCCATAATAAATCACCTCGCCAAGTTTGTACCTGCAGTTCAGTATCATGTTGTGTATACAGTATGTGTGTGTATTTTATGTGTACAAGGTGTTTTTGAATGACATGTCAAAATACAAGTGAGTGAAAAGATTTGGGCAACTTTTAACAATGAGGTCTTGAGAATCAATGAGGGTGAAGTGAGGTGAGAATGGAGCAGCGCCGGAGAGAAGAGGGGGGGGGGGGAGATCCCAGAGAAAACCCGCACCAGCGGCATCGTCTGGCACAATTCCCATAGGCGGAAATCCGGAAGTGACCCGACCGGAAATTGAACCCGGTTCATCTTGGTGGGAGGCAAGCAGGCTAACCACTTGGCCACCATGGCCCCTCGAAACACAAACTACAGCATGTACAAAATTATTGAAAGGTCATCTAGTACTCTTAAATTTAAGTTGAAGTTAGTCGAAACAACACAGGAAGTCTTTAGCTGTACATACCTGCAAGCGCAACAAGTTGCACGTCACGAAGGCGAACTGTAGTGGTGCGCCGTGTGGAGAGCATATGGGACAATATTAACTCGAGGTACATGGGCGCCGTCAATGGTTGCTTGTTAGTATGATCTGTCTCGTGTAAGTTGGCAAGATTTTGACAGTTCGACGAAAGTATCGCCAATGTTTACTTTTCGTTTGTGTATCCTATCGCCAGCAACTGGTGCGTCAAGTGGCGGCTGTACATTAATTTTATTTACATGCTGTCAGCTAATCCACTTTCCTTTGTAGTGCTAAACAAATTTTAAGGTATTTTTAGACTCACATCTGTCTAAAAAAAAATGTGTAGGTTTTAAAAGTAAAATCAGAAAACCTTAAAAAAATTTTAATATTTATTACAGACAACGAATTTGGGTTAACATTTGCGAGACGGTAATTGTAGTTCTTATCACACTTTGGATGTTACAGCTAATATGTTAAGACTGGAAATAAAAGCAATACGGGAAACTCGCTTGACAACGCACTTTTCATTCGCCAATAAACAACTTGCCAGTGACTTTTGCAAAGAAGTTATTCTTCTATTACTGATACTAAACAGCTTGAGCTAGAAATATGTGGCGTGGAATAACGTAAGAATTTGTTTTATTAATATAGAATAGTAAAAACACGAAAACAACAAAAATTTGGGTTAGCAGGAGAACTGGTTGTAGTTCGGGATCTGGCTGACAGATAGCGTGGAAGGGCATGTTGTAACAGATGGCGTTGTAGGACTTGTCAACTACAACAGCAGGTTGCAGCACTTTGACCTGCCTCTTGATTCCGTCTGTAAAAGTTCAATTTTCTCCTTTTATTGGCTCAAAACGACAAGAGTTTAAAATTATTTCGTTTAATTATTTGAAAAAATTATTTAACTATACCCTTTGATATTTATGTAGGCTTTTGGAATTAATATCAAGCATGTATTGAAGATGGCGGTACGGCATAAAAATATCTTCCAATGTTTGAAGTTTTATTTCATTTGAATACGGACCATTTTAATGTCAGTTTCATTTTGAACACACATAAATTACTACTTTAGCACAAAGTTTAGTTTGTAACACTAATAACAGCTGGTTTGTGACCACGTAAAATGAAACGTATTAATTCATCTAGGAACTCTTTCTTATCCGCGTATTTTCTGCTTGTTTGATGTGCTTGGGCAGTGCAGTCAGAATAGCCAACGTAGTATTAATTTTCATTCGTTCATGCATCAGCTGATACAGGATTTTGTAAATGGCACGTTGTTTGTTACTTATACGTCAAGTTGCCACTCACTGACTGTCAGAATCTCGCCAACTTATATGAGACATACCATAAGTGTGTGTCAAACTACATGAACTATGGCAGGTTATCAGGTATACATAACTGCGGACTCCCTGCGTTGTTTTGCCTAACTTCAAGTTAATTTTAAAAATACTAGGCGACTTTCCCAAAAATTTTGTTACTAGGAGTTTTTGTGAAATTGGTCCATAGATGCTGTGGTTTGAATTATGACATGTTATTCAAAAACATCTTGTGTGTGCGTGTGTGTTTGTGTGCATATATATATATATATGCACACACACATATATTTCCTCATATATGCACACATTCCTCATGGGTTTAATTATTGGTTTAAACATTATAACTGAAACTTCATATTGTTTTATGTAATTTTATCTGACAGTTTATCCCATGTCCCTGAAATTCTCTCGTGTCTCCTCATGCGTGCATGCTCCCCAGATTAAGAACCCCTGTTGTATAGGGTTCATGACAACAGTTAATAATTTCATTGTGGAGGTCTCTAATATGTAACTGGTCCATGCTGCATTCTGTTGGTGGTAGGTTGTTTGTGGAAAAATGTGCTGTTATGAGTAAACTGTATTATTTCCCCCCCGACAGTCGAGAAGCCTCGCTACGTGCGAGTGAACACGCTGGTCGCGACATTCGAGGAGGTTGTCCACGAGCTGCAGGAGCAAGGCTGGAAACACAAGAAATTCCTCTACCAGAGCTACACCGACTTCCTCGACGTCGTCGCTGGCCTTCAACAAGAATGTTTCGTCCAGGACATGCACGTTCCAGAGCTGCTCGTGTTCCCCAACAGGACGGAGTTCTTTGCCAACCCTCTGTACCGCAGCGGTGTGATTGTGCTGCAAGATAAGGTGAGTTTCGTGTGCTTTTATCATGTTGGAGGAGACATCCACCATCAAGTTGCAAAAACATCACATTTAGCGCACCGTGTTCAGCATTGGAATCCATTGAGGAGAGAATTAGAGCCCAAGCAGGTGATTTTGAAAGTGCTTAAATAACTTTGAACAGCCCATAGGCGTAGTTGTTATGATACAAACCAGTTTACTGTAGGCTTATTTATTTTATGCATATACACTGAAGAGCCAAAAAAACTGGTATAGGCGTGCGTATGCAAATAACAGAGGTATGGAACCAATCAGAGTACCGCGATATGGTCGGCAGCTAGATCGGTTACTGCTGCTACAATGGCATATTATCAAGATTTAAGTGAGTTTGAACGTTTGTGTTATAGTCGGCGCACGAGAGATGGGACATAGCATCTCCGAGGTAGCGATCACATTTGGATGTTCGCGTACGACCATTTCACGAGTGTACAGTGAATATCGGGAATCCGGTAAAACATCACATCTTCGACATTGCTGCTGTCGGAAAAAGATCGTGAAAGAACGGGACAAACGACGACTGACGAGAATCATTAAACATGACAGACGTGCAACCCTTTCTCAAATTGGTGCAGATTGGATTTGTGGACTGCGCTGCAGGATTCGTGGTGTGAATTGCCTTGTGCATACCTTCAGATATTAGTCGAGTCCATGCCACGTCGTCTTGCAGCACTTATGCGTGCTCGGGAGGGCCCTACACGATATTAGGCAGGTGTACCAGTTTTTTTGGCTCTTCAGTGTATTATTCTGCACTTTGTATAAGTCATGCAAAAAATTATTCTTGTAAGTGATTTCTTTGAATACCAATGCATTGAACACATTTAACACAAATTAACACCATAGCCTCTCATATTAAGTGTTAAAATATTTTAGATAAAAATTTTCTTTATATTAAGGTTACAGTATTATTACAAAATAGCACCAAAAGTTGTTGCAAGTATAGAAGTAATGCACTTAAGTTTACTCGTGGAATAAGTGTTGCTATCCTTACAATGAGTGAAAACATTAAAATTCATTAGCTTTTGAATGAGTATATTAACTTTTACATTGTAGGAATGTGAAATTTTTTTTATCACGAAACGAAAATGAAAGATATGTTATGAACTTTTGTGAAACTTAAGAAAATGGCGAACATTTTTATAAGAGCTTGGTCTTAACAAAAATTTAACGAATTTCATAACATTTTAACAAGTTATTCATAATGACTTGTGTAACTCATTGATAAGTAAATGTATACACGACTTCGTCTCATCTGCACACATAATCACGTAACACAGGCAGGGTGTGAACTTCAAAAAACTTGCATCCAGAGTCTACCAGCATGCCCCCCTAGTGCCCCTGGGCACTCCACGGACAGAGGCAGACAAGTTAGTTTGCCTTATTATCAGACATCACGCCAACCCCTCTCGTGTGATAGAAGCCAGCCTAGCGCGCCAGCTAAGCGTAAGCTCATGCTGCAGATGCAATCCAAAATTATAGAGACTACTGCTTTCGCCACAGGCCGAGAAGTGGTACACGAGAGCACAGCTCCTCCCACGGAAGGAGGAACTCGCCCTGTCACCCCCGCACATCAAGAGAACCTGTGCAGCACGGGTGGAATATTTGTCCGTGTACAGCCGCAGAACGGAGTTAATTCTCAGCAGCTAGCTCCACCACTTCCAGTGCTGGAGCTCTCTGTTAACACCGTCTTTGTGACCTACCAGACGCTCTGCAAGACCTTCATCAAAAAGTCCACACCCCTTCTCTACACCCACTTCCCTTCTGGTGGTGGTACCCGAGTCCTTTCTGGACAACAAGCATCGAGTTTGTGGGGTTAGCCAGTATAATAACTACCTAGCCGCATCTGCTGTGTTAGTTCAGACCCAGGTCCCCTCCACCTGGTTTGCGTAGGTTAACTTCCATTACAGTTCTATGTAAATTAGGAGTTAGTATGGGCCACCACATTATTCCTCTCAGAATAAACACATATTCTATTAACTTCAGAGTACTCATTGCTAAGGGTGACTGTAACTCCAACTTCCGTAGACGTCAGCTCAGCAGGGAAGAGCAGGAGACTACTGCATTTTCAACCTATTTTCCGAACCTAGTGTAGAACTGTGGGCTCCCTTAACTGGGTGTGCGTACTTCATAACAATACACATTACACGGCCACCCATGCTGTGCACCTGGTGTGCAGTACGGTAGAGCCCCAACCATTACGTCACAACCACAAGGCGGTTAGTCAGTCAGTCCATTCACTCATCCACCATGCTGAACTGTCGCCGGAAAGAGTGGGAGAATGGGTCTGGAGGTCTGGCCCCTTTGATCCACACCCACGTCGTTGTCGGACTCCTGGGGTAAACCCACCGCGCTAAACTGTTGCCGGTTAGAGTACTTGAGTACGGCTGGTTGGCTCTGCCTTGGCTTGGCTCAATACTTAGTTAGGGTAATTCGTTGCCTGCTCCGTTCTTGCGTGGCCGACCATAGAACCTACCTGCATGCCTTCCACCTGTAAGAGTGGTACCAGGCCTTGAGTCTCTACCTGCATCACCCACCGCAGCCCCACCTATGCCCCGAGCCTGGGCACGAACTCCAGCAGGAGCCAACCCCAGCTGAAGCAGAGCCAGGAGCTACCCCGGGCGAGGCCCATCAAAGGTAAACCAGTTGCTGTGTGCAGGCCGGTAATATGTAAGGTCATTCGGCACACTCCAGACTTTGTACCAAGCCTCCAAACCACGTGCCCCAGGTTGTATACCGGCCGGGCTCCAGTGAACTAGCCATAAGTCAATCTTGACAGCCAGCCATGTCTGTGACCAACACACCTAAAAATAGCCGTAGCATGACATCCCGGTCAATCACAGACGTCACGCATCAATTATGACAAATTAGTTGTAAAACAAACCAAAAGAATTTAGTATATGGAGCATTTACTACAGAGGTTCATGGCGACGTGTAAATTTCTGTTCTATGTAGTTATTTTAGTTATAAAATAATGGAAAGAAACAAAATTATTTACAGACAAAACTTCTTTACCGGTGCACTAAATCAACATTTATTAAATACCCAAATATTCATTGAAATTGAAATTTTTCTTTCGTTAGAACTTTCAGCAACCAAATTTCATACAAAATGAAAATGAATGTTATCCTTGTCGTTTTTCACTTTGGTATAGAAAATATTAGCACAACCCTATTAACCCTGTATTTAACATTTAACATTCCTTTGCCCTGGTAACGTTGAAATGATCCCAGATGTAGTAGGTTTTTTAAACATTCTTTTTCATTCAAGTGAGAAAAGTATAGCTCATGCAAAAAGTAAGGCCGTGTTCAAATTGGCACTTTTAGTTTACTTAAAGGTCACGTGACCTGAATTAGTCGACAAAATGATGACGTACTTGGTATTTTAGTATTTAGGTTTTAGTATGTAACGAAACTTGCTAAAATACAAAACTACCAAATCGCGACCAAACTGTAGCTACTAAATACTAAAATACTAAATGGTGAATTTTAACACGGCCAGTACAGTTTCATTTTTAGATTGTTTCCGCATCTCATATTTTCGTGCACAAAATAATTTTCCAAGAGTGATTCAATTACTGGCATAAATCAAGTAATTTAAAACCCTTTTTCAGAGGTGATAGGTTATGTATTTGTAGTAATTGGTTTTTAATGATTCTATTCTTGGTGTTCCAATTCTCGATTATACGATTCTTCAAGAATCGGGGATATCGAGTTTCACATCCCCCAGATGTTATAATCCCAGCCATAGTAGGAACACACTTGAAATTTTTTCTACCCAATTATTGCTGTTTCCAGTTGTTCATATTTAAGGCATTTCAAATGTGTGTGGCCATACTTGGTACAGTTTAGTTCCCTTCCAGAATGAGCAGTTGGCAATCTCGCAATCGGCAGTCAGATATTAATGTCTGTGTATCCGAATGGGTTTCTGCAATGACAATTCTTGCAGGCGGAGATGGGTGAACTTGATCTTGGGCTGCTGACTGCGAAAGTTGCTGCTAGCCAATCAGAACTTTTCATTCTTGCTACGTCATTTGCTGTATTTTTTTTACAGAAAGGAAGAAGAAATTCATAAACAAACAGCAAAAAATATAATCTTAAAATAAATACCCCAAAAAATATTTGTTACGCATTTTACACTTTTGCAAGTAGATAAAGATTAAATTACAAAAGCATATTTAAATTTCCATTGATATTTATTGTTACGATAACTAATTCTGTATCCAAATTTGTTAAATATGATGAAAATACCGCCCGAGGTAAATAACCGAAAAAAGCCTTTTAAGTTTGAACACTTTTATAAGTACATAAAGTTTAAAATACCTTTACCGTTTCAGAAATTTATTTTTTTGGAAAACCAGATTTTTGAATTTTTTCAAGAGAACATTTTTATTGACACTAATATTTTACTGATGGCCAGCTTCCAACTGCAGACTGCTCATTATAAAAGGGGCCTTACAGGCTACTTCCATTGCCAGGGTCAAAAGCATTACTAGCGGACATTGACCTTTGAGGTTTGAATTGTGGGATAAGTAATTCAGGGGTCCCCCTACCCTCTCAATTACCTGACCAGTATAAAGCAAGCATTTTGAAAATATAATTTTTTTTTTTTAATGTATATTGCTTGGCATAAGCATATGGACAAGTAGTTTGTAGGTGGTTGTTGCAAGCAGGTTTGTGCCCTGTAGGCCAGTTTGTTGCCGGTGCACCTACTGAAGCCCCGGCCGGGCAGCGTCGTCCTCGACATGTGCGCCGCTCCCGGCATGAAGACCACGCACATTGCCGCAGTCATGAACAACCAGGGGTGAGCAGTTGTGGCGTCGCTATTAACTTGAAATCTGTGTATAAAATACTTAAAATTACTTTTCACTCTAAAGTACATCTCTCAATTCTCAGGCAGATGCAATATCATTAAATACATGTTCAGTATTTAGCATTAAGTTTCAAGTCTGCTTGTGTACTTTGTATTGAGAGTCTAATAAATTAATATATTAATATTGCAGTGTACTACACTACATTATTTTTTATAAAATGTGTTCATAGTGTAACTTAAGAATTTAGTCAAAAAGTTTGCTTTTTTAGTATTGAAGGTTTTAAATTGTGCAATAAACGCATGAATAATTTTTAATTCTTTATTAGCAGTAACTTATCACAAATGTTTTCAGTGTTTGGTACGTGTAGTGAAATCCTTGGGACCTAACGGCAGGCTCTTGACATGTTCCTAATTGGAAAGTGTATGTACTGCGAAGTCGCAGTTCCCAGAACCTACTTTGTTAGGTTGTGTGCTGGCTCGACTAGAAGAGCTGGTGCGCGTGGTGAGACGTGACCTTGTTGCGTGTGCAGCACGGTGTATGCGGTGGAGAGGGACGACAGCCGCTACGCGACCCTGTGCGAGCTGGTGGAACAGTACGGAGCGACCTGCGTGAAGACCTTGCACGCCGACGCCCTGACGGTGGATGCCGAGTCCTGTCCCGACGTCGAGTATATCCTGGTGGATCCTTCGTGTTCCGGTTCAGGTAACCGGCTGTTTGTTTCTCCGACATACAAATAGCACAGGATGTCCACCCAGAGGGAAAACAGGGAGTTTCATGTGACAGGGAAATGTAAGGGAATTCTCATCTGGCTCGGGGAAAATGTAAATAATTTGTAATGACGCAATATACTTAAATTTTCGGGACTTGGGTGTAGAATTCTTTCGTGTGTACGAAGCTCGGGAAAGTTTCATAATAATTTTAACGGGTTTTCAGTAAAGCCGTGTTGGCTCGTTTCCCGTGTTTGTTCGTGTTCGTTTATCAGGAGTCCGGTTGTGTTTCATCATTTCAAACATCGTGGTTTTTTGGAACGCGTCATCATTAGTTAGATTAGTTCCTCCGGCGCCGTTTTGATATACGAGAAGTTCGTTATCCGGAGGTGAGTGCGTCAACAAGTTTTTGTGGACCGCGAAGTTCGTTTTTGTTGACAGCACAGTTTTAGTTTCCTGCGACGCAGTTACGATATCGGTAAAGTGCGCAGCAGTATCGATGTCAGGTTGAGCGTGTGACAGCGCAGTTCTCACGCTGCTGCCGGATGCCAGGCCCTTATCACAGGAGAGGGGGGTGCGATAGGCAGCATATAGGCGTCTGGCTGGCGCCTTCGAGACAGTATTATTGAAGTCTTGTACGAGTAACAGTCGTATTCGAGCAGTCTGCGGCGAGGGCCGTTAGAAGCAGTCGTCTTCTTCAGAGTCGTCAGAGAAAGTCGTCGTAGTACAATGATAGTTTAGGCCGCGTTCGGGCAGGACGGTAACCCCCACATCGGCAACTAGACTTTTATTTCATTTCTCAGCCGGTGTGGGAGGTAGCAGTAATTAATTATTCTTCGGGCCAGTTAAACCACTGTGACGCTGTTCGGTACCGGCAAATTGAACTCTGAACGGTTCGTACTCTGCCTACCGGTAATTCATCTGTGAACTGTTGTCATTCAAAAGATAAATAAATATATAGAACTAACTAACTTGGAACTTGAACTGTCTTTCATAATCAACGAACATCCAATGGTACTGAGTCTCGTGTTTCTACCCCGAGCAAGCCGAGGCAAGTAAACAGTCTGTAGTGTACGCGGCTGAACGTTACAAGATGGCGCCCGTCCAACTGTGCGGCATTATTATTAATATTTAAATAACGCAACGAGACGCATCATTACAATAAGGCGCACAACTGTGAGGCAGAAATAATATTTTAATTATCGCTCAACTAGCCACGGCACGATTTATTACAAATTGCTACTCTGCGAAATTTGTTAGTTGTGTGCACATGATTTTAAAAAATTTCATTTTTTTTAGTTGGTTAACTGGCAATAATACATGTTCGCCAAGTGACATAGAGCCTATATGTACAAAATGAAGCATTTCTGTGTAATGGGCACTCGTGTTAAGTCAGTAGCGTGTGTTGCGAGAAATATCTATGGGCTGAATAAAATGTTGACCCTGCTTGCTTAGTCTGTTGCAGTGTAATTCAACTCCACTGATAGCACTTTTGTTCTGCCTGCAGTGGATAAATATGGTATTGGAAGGTTTCGGTCCTGGGAATAGGTCAGGGAAAATGGTGAGGTTCTGCCGGGGAGAACGGGGAAAAGTCTGCGAATTCCAAAATGGAATTTCAGTGGACATCCTGTAGCAGTTACAGTGTCAAGTAGGCGTGGGTGTTTTATATTGACGTACTTTGTTTCATGTGGGTGCTTACCAGTCGTCTCACTGATGAAGGCAATTCTGATCAAACGAAAATTGACTGCGACTGTAGCAATGTGCGTTCCTTGACTAAGTGTACTCGTCAGATTATCCTTTCATCGTTATTGTTAAATGTTTTTTAATGTTTTCATGGAAACGTGTATTGATTAAAACTAATCAATAACAAGTTCCATTCAGGTTTGATTCAAGTTTACAGCAAGATACAGCAGGTTCGCATCCTAATAACACATGCATTTTTCGCTATAAAATTTATTTGAAGAAATGAAAATATTTTTGTGATGAAATGACAAAATGTTAAGGACTAAATAACCTCATATAATTTACCATAAATGTGGGGCCCTAGTAGGAACTGCTGTTTTTATAAATGTAAAGTTAACAACGTACATATGGTGGATTCTCTATCCACCATTCTCATGGGAGCGACAAAAAATGTCAATACATGTAAACTTTCAATGTATGTGGTCTTGAAATGCAGATAAATCAAAAATGGAACCACATAATATGTTCCATGGATGCGGACTTTCAACACATAGAGGTTCCACTGTATTCTGTTTGGCAGGTGTGTAGAGAAAAATTTTTTAATTTGGGACCTACATCTTGTTTTTAATACAGTCTGGGTGTAAGTGTCGCTTGGGCATGGCTGAGAAGTCACAATATTCGTACCATACTCCAGCTCCAGTCAACTTCCAGCAGCAGCAGCTGGGTTAGTAGCCACCCCAGGCCACCCTCAGCAACGTTAAACCCATGGCTGTGTGCCACCCAGTTCGCCGGGCTACTAAGACCGCATTTGACTTTGTGCAGAGTCGCTGTACTGTACACCGGCCGGGGCCCAGTCAGCCAGTGATATCAGCCTGTGTCTCTGACCGACACCGCAAAACTTGCCCGACCGTGATGTTGCAGTCAAACAACCAACTTCACGCGTCAGTATTTTATAAATTAATAATTTCAATTTTTTTCAGCCCCAAATTAGTATTAGTTTCTTATTTTCCATTTTGGATTTTCTGTTTTGACAAATGTAGTGTGCATAAATTGTAGTTTCATGATTGAAGTAATTAACTCACATTGTCTTATGCTTATAATTTTTGTTTTTGCTCACATTCCTTGACTTTACACCATTGTGTTAACGCCTGTTGTCTGAGTGGTGTTGGGTTGAGGGAAGTTTTGATGGGTGGTGAAAAACATTGTTAGGTAGTTTGTAGATTTTTATACTCGACTAGGTGCCAGACATCGTCGGCAAGCAGTGCTAATTGTTGCTGCTGGTGATGATCTCAGCATATGGCGGGCCGTTCGCCCGGACGTACGCATTCTCTCAGTGAAATGTTGGAAGAGCTCCTCGCTCCTGATAACATGGAAAATACTGTGGGCCTATTCAGGCTGACTCACATGCCGTAAACTGTAAAAGCTCTGAGTTGAGCATACTCTGGCTGTTAAGTAACTTACGTGATACTGGGTGAAGGCAGGTTATAGGGAACCCATACCTCGAAACGTCCGAAGGCAGTGCTTGAAATAAAAGACACANCATACCTCGAAACGTCCGAAGGCAGTGCTTGAAATAAAAGACACAAAGTCTGAAAACTTGCATGTAATTACTCTTGCACAGAAACACTTACATCACTCTAGGTGAACACTTTATACGGACTCTGGTCTGCTGCTTCGGTAGGTTGCCTCTGACTGGTGTTACCTTGGGGCCGGAGTCTGCTCCACCGACGTGGCCCGTAGGTTGTCATGATGGAATTTAACTTGCCTTCGCGCACCCATCTGGATGATGTAGTCGTTCTTACCCACCCTTCGTACGAGTACCAACCACGATGTACGCGCAAGCAGCTCCGTAAGTTCTTTGGGCTAATAAACTGGCTCCAGGAGCGCATCCAGGACTTTGCCATCATCACTGCACCACTCACCGACCTGCTCTCAACCCAGCGGCAGTTTCAACAGGGGCCCAAAATCTACACAAAACTCCACGTGCCGTCTTTTTTTAGGTGCCAGTGTTATGGCGGAATTGAAGTCGCTGTTTGTTGGTTCATTAGCACTGTCATTCAACATTTCTTGAATTGTTTTGTTTAATAATTCACGCTTGATGCTGTAAATAACTGCGTGGAGTGTATATAGGCCTGTCTTGCACTAGAGGTAGGGCATGATCAGCTCCTGTGGTTTGCGAAGGGTGTGTTGTGTGCTGCAAACACGTCTCTGCGCTCATCAAGAAGCCGCTGAAAAGCTGCCTCGTGTTCAGGCGCTATGTTATTGCCAAAGTCCGCTAGTGAAACAGCTGGTTGCCGGTCAAGGTTATATACAGTGCGTCGCTCCTTTAGGCCAAAATGGGTGCGGCGTGTCACTGTTTCTACTATGGTATTTTGTTGAGTAAGTCACGTCACTGTACGCCAAGGATGGCATCTTCCCTAATTTCCAGGGTAACAACTGTTGTGGTTATTGTTTCTAAGTCACGTATGCAAACCATCACTGTGGCTTGACCTAGTGCGGTTTTGGTGTGCTCGTTTGTGGCTAAACGAATTACGTGAGTCACTGGAGTGGTATCTGTAGGATGTACTAAACTAGGCTGTATGAAGTTATGTAAAGCAGCAGTGTCTATTAATGCATGGCAATGATGACCGTTAATAAACACCTAACTGTGAATTACTGCTACTAACCTGGTTAATTAGTGCGTGTTGCGGTGTTAAGTCTGTAATGTCGCATGGGACTGAGGTGTCGGGAACGTCCTGCTCCTTTAGCCTTGCTTAACGTTTCCCAGATGGCTGCTTGCATGATTGTTTGTTTGTTTGAGTTGGGGACACTGTGCCAATGGTATTCTTGACCGTCACAATAATGGCACAGGAATGGTGGTGGTTGGCTTCTGTCCCATTTCACGTTTTTGCTTCACGCACTATCTGTCACACTATTGCTTTTGTGTTCACTTGCGCTGGTAAATTTTTCTGTACTCCTTCCTGCACTGTAATTTTTGTCTCGTTGACCAAAAGAGTGTATTTTAGTACTGTTTTTCACTGCATCCTGTCCCTTTACGCTGTCCTGGCGTTGCTCATGGCTCCATCGTGCGGCACTCATTTCCCATTTGCGGCGCAATTGGCACGGATTTCGCTCCATGATTATCGCTGCACGCGTGAGTTCGCCAAGGCTGCTATTAAGCAGTGGTATTAACACGGCACAGTACTCTGGGGGCCTATTTCCGCCACAACTTCCAGCACTTCGTGCTCGGGCAGGTATCTGACACAATGTACTTTTCTGGTGATAAACGTGGTTAGTATTTCTGTTGGCTGTTGCTCTTGTAACGTCAGTTTGCTTTGTGTTTGAAGTGATGTGAATGCTCCTCCAAAGCGGCACTGGAAAGCATGGAGGAACTCCTCCCGCTGTAGACCGTAGTGATTAATAGATTGCCACCAGGAATGCGCTTCTCCGGAGAGATGTGCTCCAACGCACCTAGGCCACTCCTCCATGCATACCCCATAGCGTTACAGGTGTGCTGTACACTCACTCAGGAACGCAGATGGGTCCTCAGTAGGTTGTCCCGCAACTGTAGGTAGCGACTGGAATCGCGAGAGAGTGGTAACACTAGTTGGTCCAGGCGCAAAGATTGGAATGGCTGCAGTAGTTTGGTGTTGCCTTCCGTTACTTTGTGGCCACGCGCTCGCAGCTGGTGGAACTAAGTTGGGCATGGGAAATTGTGTTACCGGATATTGTGGTGTGCGAGTTGGTAGCACTGGAATCATCTGTTGGGGGAAGGCAGGCGTGGGAAAGTAGGTGGCGAGTGGTGATATGTAAGAGGTAGATGGTACGAGAAGGAGAAGTGCTGCAGTCAAGGCCGGCTGGCGGGGTGTGGAATGAGCGAGCGGTGCTGCTTTGATTACATCTGCCACATGTGTGCTGATAGCATACGGCAGCTACGGTGCTGTGTGGGCCGCTACTGTACATAGCTGACACGTGAACTTGCCGTCTTGTACTGCCAGTCTGCAAACATTGCATGTTTACAAGAACTGCACACACCCTGCATTGTAACACGTCACTACTTTCGCCCTCTGGACACACTGGGTGGTGACATTGTGTGGGTTGACAGTCTGGACCAGTTAATAAATCTTAGCACGCTGTAGAAGTGTTCAATTGATTATTATTGCTGTGAGCACTGAAAATTCCGGTTTTGTACGGACGTGAGTTCGGTCACGGTTAGGCACGTTGAATGGCAATACTGTAGGCATAAAGTACACTGAAGAGTAGGGATACCTTGGCCTGTGCACAGTAAACTGGCAAACATTTTATTGTTTGGGAACTGAATGATTGAATTTTGTTGACTGATATTGTCGAAAACTTCATGTGTTGTGCATAATTCGTACTTGGCCACTACATCCTGTGGGATGGGGCGCAAGAATTTCCAACACAGAGGCGTCGGTACGCCTACAGGCTAGCCATTGTTGACGGTCGTGGCGCGGCAGCCGAACCCAGCGGTGGGGGGTCAAGGGCACGGCCCACCCCTTTGCAGCTGACCTCTCTGCGCCCGCTCGGAGGGGTGTACCGCCCGCCGGTGGAGGGGGTTTGCGCATCTGCGCAAACAGCTAGTTGCGGCGATCAATGCTCCCAGCTGGTGTTTTGGCTATTAAGCATTACGGCAGAAAGGGGTGAGTGCAGGTGCACCCGCCCACTCTGCTGCGTAGTTGACTATGCTGGAGGGGGAGGGGGGGTGATGCTTCGCTGACCCGTTATGGCCGGCTCGCTGTGCGTGCTCTATGCCGTTGATGTAACAGCAGCTGCTAAGCTGATTTTTGCACGCTTTTACGCCACATGGCGTGGCATCTGGCTGGCATCAGTGTTGTCTCGTATTGCTCACACTGCTCCTGGCGTGCTCTTGATGTTGTAGAGGGGAAAATAGTTGGGAAAATTGCGTAGAGAGAGGTTGAGGTGCCAGGAAATTTAGAGGTTTTCTGGGTTGAAAAACGTGAGGAATGATGAGGGAAAGGTACGCCACACGGAAGGGCGACAATTAACGCCTATTGGCTGGGTGGTGTTCACCACATTATAATCTTCTTACTATAAGTGTGCATTGAATATAGGCTTTTCTTAATGTTTGAATGTTCTGTTAAACACGTTAACAAGAAATTATGATAATCCTTTATTTAACAACATAACTCATAACCTGTATTTTGAAATATCATGTTATACAATTAACTGAAAGTGGCTTCTTTGATACAATTAACTTTGACAGGAAGTTGTAAAAACATCACTTTGTCCCAAAAGACACTTCTGCTTAGTTTTGAATTATTTCATCTGGATATTCTTTTAAATTGCTTGATAATTGTTTTATACATTGTAACTTTTTTTTATCTTCAACAAAAAGTTAATCCAAATAATTTTTTTCTGATTGAATGTTTTCTTCTTATTGCAACACAGGTATGGTGGATCGTGTCTCGTCTGCGATGGACAAAGAAGTTGAACCTCGCCGACTGAAGAGACTAGCGAGGTTCCAGTTGTTGCTGTTGAAACACGCCCTGACCAGTTTCCCAGCGGTGAAGCGCATCGTCTACTCGACTTGTTCACTCAACGAGGAAGAGAACGAGCAAGTTGTGGAAGAAGCCTACTCATTCACACAGTCAAACGTTTCTTCCAGCCAGTTCACGCTGAGCAGACAGTTCACGAACGACCAGTGGATCGGTCGCGGCTCAGACGAGTATAAACACGGCCAGTGCTGCCTCTACGCCAGACCTCAGGTGGACCTGACCAACGGATTTTTCGTTGCCGTGTTCGAAAGACTGCCAGATACTAATGCGGAGAATGCAGAAACCAGTGTGTTGCATACAGAAGAAGTGGAAAGTGAAGATGAGTCACAGAGAAAGAAAAAGAAAAAGTCTAAGAAAAAGAAATCTAAAGAAAGCAAAGTCAATGACGAAAGTTGACTGTTTTTTTATTATGTACATTCCCTTCAGATAACTTTAAAATTGGAAGTCTCTTTGTCAACATTCTGCTACATGCATGGAATAAAAAAATGTTGTACGAGTTCAGAGTACCATATTTAGGTTCACGGGGAAAAAAATATTTTATTGATTGCATAATTGTGACAAAAGCACTGAACTAAGTTGTATGCAGCAATAGTGTGTAGAATGAATTTCTACATGGTGTCTACACCACATGTCAAGCAACAGTAGATTTCGTAAATGTAACTAATAAAAGTGTTTTGTTAACATTTTGAGGAGTCTAGAATACTTGTGAATATACTACTGTTATTCGAACTACGAAATTCTTTGCCTCATAGCTCCTGGTTACATCTAGTGTTCTCAGTGATTGTTATCCCCTAATTGGGATTCATTTGCCAACTGCAAGCATCCGAAATCCTTTGTGGACATTACCCGGCATTCTTATGTGGAATGAAATACAACTACAAAAGTTATACACATTTGTTTTGAGCTTGGTAAGTGAATTTATTTATGCTGTTATTGTGATAATTTGTCATACATGTTTCTAATCTTCCTACGAAAATAATTTTTATCAAAGATGTGTGTCTGAAAATTTCCCGCTAGATACAATTTGTAATCAAGAGAGGCTCTTGTCGTGGAATGTAACCGACACTGCTGTGGAAAAATGGATAGCATTAAAATCACTAGTTCCTTGTTACTTCGCAGATTACATTGGTTTTGAATTGAGAGAATAATAATGGCGTGTGGGGAGTGCTCTCAGGGCAAGGCAACACCCTCCGAGTGACGGTCTTTCCAGCTGGGACCCGTAGGTGACCGTCATCCCTGGGCATGACAGAAATGAGACCCTAAAATGGAGCGGCGCTGGAATGCAAGGGCGGGGGAAACGGGAGTACCCCGAGAAAACCCGCCGGCAAGCGGCATCATCCAGCACGATTCCCACGTGCAAAAATCTGGAGTCGAACCCGGATCGCCGTGGTGGGAGGCGAGCGCCCTGGCCACTGTGCCACCGCTGCCCCCAAATTGAGAGAAGTAATATACTATATCTGTCCATGGATAAAACAAAATTTTCTTTTCCCTTTCATTTTTGAATAAGGTATCCTAACCAATGACAGTGACTAACTGCTGTGAATTTTAACTAACATAAGATATTAGGAATTTCAGAATTTTTATTCGTATGAAAACACTGTACCTACTAAATCTTTTTATGATCTCTGAACCAACATGAATGAGCAATAAATTTTTTACGTCGCATTCTTTGAGATGAGCCCTGCTGTTTGAAATCAGGTTTGCACAATTCTTTTATTGCATGAATATTCAGTAATAAGTAGTCATGTTTTCTGAAAAATATTTTTTATTTAGAACACATTATTTTTTACAACAAAACAAATTCACAATTTTGCGCAACTTACGTTAGATTTTTTAACCTAGAGTTATGCACATGGATAAGAAGATTTTAACAATTTCCGCACAGGCCAATTAGAAGTGTAATCAACTTTGGCAGATGAATAACCTNACATGGATAAGAAGATTTTAACAATTTCCGCACAGGCCAATTAGAAGTGTAATCAACTTTGGCAGATGAATAACCTTCAAGGCGGCTAGTTGTCAATTAGTATTTTTAGTTTAATTTTAACATGGTTATTTGTACACACCAACTCCCATCCCACAATACGTCTTTGGTTCAGTATCGCGCACTGGCACGTAGCGAAGCAGATATGGGGTCCGTCCTCACACTCTCCCCACTTCAAGCTCTGGAGAGGGTAGCTAACAGTCGTGGTTCACTTATTCAACCCATGCCAATCAGCACATTCTACAAGTCGTCAGTTCCCTCGCCTGTCAAACTGGCATTCGGCTGCTTGTAGACAAATCACAGAATGTTTATTCCCTAATCGTGCAGCCCAGTTAAGTGAAATCAAAGGTTTCTCGTATTGTGCCCTAATTACCACCATTGTGCAAATGGTTCCCCTCAGAGGTATGTCGCTGGGGTTTTTAATCTGAAAAATAAACTGCAGGGATACAATTTTGTCCAAATTAAACTCGCGCCAAAAATTTAAAACATGAACCGGAAATGGAAAGGGGCGACTACGAGGTAAGAACAAGCGTACGGGAAACACGGATGAATGCCATGCTACCGGGTCTGAGCGAAACAGTCTATTCCCAGCGTCTTCACACTTCTTGAATCAAAACATTTCAAAAATTACCCTGTGCACGATGTGTAGGGTTGTCTCCCATATACGTCATGTTTCAAAAGTACTGTATCTTATTTCCGTTTAAACAGAACTTTTACTTCCATTTTACCTTTAAATTATAATACTCTAAAATGGGTGTGGTGTCGGTAATACCTTGTAATAGTTCTCTTTTAATATGTTAAACTTGAGTGCACAGGAATACGATGCATTGTCCTACTGGTGTAATTTTCATGACTTGCGTGGTTAAGCTATTGTTTGCATGATGCGGAGGAATAGCCTGAAAGTATAACTTTATCAAGACTTCAGAAATGTTGGAAGTAACCGTGGATGGACACCAGTAGACACAACACCGTGCAGTCTAGCTTACAAATCACTGCACGCATGAATTTTATTGGTCCGTACAGGCGACATGAATCTTATCACACAAGTAACGACGAGTAGATTCGTGATTTTAACATTTTGCATAATGTTTTTAGTGGATAAGACATCTTTAGTGCAGGGAGGTATGTACAGCCTAGTTGTGAATATGCAGCTGGAGACTCACAAATTCATTAATGAAACCGAGTGAAAAAGAGTGCTGCATACAGAACCATGTGAATAACAACAACAAAAAAAAAAAAAACCGTTGTCGCATGCACAGAAATGCAGAAGCTTAACGTACAGGTTCACTGATGTTACAGTTCACTGAAATTAACTGGCAAATTTTGAGTCAAGCTTTGGAATTAACATTTAAATGTGTCGCTCTAAATTTTTTTTGTCGTAACTACTTTTTTTTTTTTAAATTTTTTATATATATATATATATACTGAACAGAGATGACAGATTTAATCTCAAGTGGTTTTTGCTGCTGCTGTGAATAGTGCTAACTTTTCGAAAGCATATTTCTTCCGCTAGTGTTCTGGGGATTATCGTGACTCTTTAGTCTGAATAACACATTTTTTCTGATGGTTGCCACTGGACAGTTGGTCATGTAATTTTCGTATCAGCCTTGTAAAACATGTATAATTAATAATGATGAAATTATAAAACTTGCTCTTGCCATATTGCAGGGTTTGGCAGCAGGTGCGTTCAACCAGAGGTTGAAGATTCACTTCTGAACAGCATTGTCTTGCACTATTGCCCTTAAGGGCGCCGTGTACTTGGTGCTTTTCAGCGCATTTGAAACTCTGAAGCGAGCGAGCAATAGGGACAAGACTGGCACACGTACCTGGCGCCCCATCACTCCTATGCACAAGTCGCTAAACTAGCATGCAGTGTTTGTCGTGCTGCATGTGTCTATGGGACTTAAAAAGCAGTGACTCTATTATTTTATTTCTGGAAAGTCTGAAGCAAAGTTCAGTGCAGGTCCCTGCAACTGTTCCAGGTGTACCAGACCAGTATATTTTGATATACAGCTGGTTTTTGTTATGCTCGAGGGTTCGGAAATAGCATTTGTAATGTGCACGATGTATCGAGAGTATTATTTGTACCTCGTTTGAAGTGTTTTTTTTTACTTACATCAATATATTAGGGACATGTCTAGTGGTTTCATAAAAAAAAAACTCAAATTTCAAACAATATGCAAAACAATTCAAGTGTTAGGTTGGCGGTACCATTAAGAAGAGAGTAAGTGTGGAATCCGTGGTTAAGAAATTCCTCCTCGATGCATTAATTTTAAAGATAACTTTCAAACAAAAATTATTCTACGAGATATTTCTTAAAAGAACACTGGCACGCTATAAAATATTGTCAATTTTTTTATTTCCTGACTTCACCAGAAAATGACTGCACGCGACCTCTGGGAAGACACCATAGAGAAGAGATGGAACAAACTGCTACACCCGACATCATGAACGAACAAATTTTCATTAAAATGTCCTAGGTGCTGTTGGCATAGGGACTGAAAATTTCAACTTGAAGTAGAAATAACATGAAAGTTTTAAAAAAATGTATACCAGGTTAAGTACATGCCAGCACGCTAAGAACACATTTTTTTTTTTGGTCAGCATTTCTGAAGACATCATTCCCTAGTTTAATTATATTTATGTTTGTTGAAGGCAGATATTTTCAACAAATTTTTTATAACTAATATTTGTTAAGGCGGTCGTTTGCCACTGAAGTTTCATTGCGTAGTACACATTTCTTAGGGCAGCTGTGTACCACTGAATTGTTCGTTGCTGTATCTGGACGTGTATCAAATTGTCCCCTTTCGTGTTGAAGTCAAACATTGTAAATTAGGATTGTATTATATCTTGGTAGAGATTGACATTTTATACTGAATGTTTTTTGTTAGCCTGTAAAATTTTTAAACCTCTTATTCATCTGTTGTACTGGAAAAAGGGGGCGGGGGGGATGTCTGTAACTTTTGTCTAAACTTTCTCAACTTGAGTGGTGAGAAGCACTTCGGCGGCGTGGCTCGCCTTGTCTTCGTCTTCCTCGCACTCTGATCCGTTCCACCACTGCACCTCGCCGCTCCCGAACGCCAGGAACACGAAACAGCAGAAGAACGATATGCACGCCGTTATGGAGAACACTATCCTCCACAGCGCCATGGAGTACAGCTGGAACAACAAAAACTGCATTGCGGACAAAAGAAGCCTGAAAGCGTTAATTTCCAAAAATGCAGCCGTAGGAAAAGATTAGTTATTAATTCTACGCAAATTGGCAGAGTGTTAGTTTTTTTCCTCTTGACATGTCGCGCAATACGAAGTTCTTTCTCAAACCTTCTGGTCTAAAATCACTGTAGCACCATCATCCTCTAACAGAAGTTGTCATCGCATTCACCATACGCATTTCTAGGATGAACTTCTATGGAAGCTATTTTGAGTGTTTATGAACTCCATCAGTGAAATAAGAAGAAACCTCATTTTAACGCAGGTTTTGTATAAGCTCCTGTGAGGGACATTGTACAACGTGTATGTCAAAAGTTCCTCTAAAATAAACTGAATATTAATAAACACTGTGTCAGTGACCTAGGCGGGTGAACTCCCTCATCGACACAGCGAACTGTTTACACAGTTAGCAACACCCAGGCTGTGTACTTACCGTCCAGAAAACGTTAGTTGTAAATGAGCTCACATACAGCACAAAAATTTTTTCATGCATTTAACTTATTTTTTTCTGTAGGCTGATGTTTTTTCATAAGATCATAAAGTGTTAGGTCAAACATTGCTGTGTGACTGGCGTTTGTATCTGCTGTTCAGAAAACATAATTCCAAATTTGTCATCCGATTCAGTTTTGGTAAAATGCAACAATTAACTAGTGTTCAGATCACAGTAAATATTTGCACACAAATAATTTGAGTTTATTAAAAATTATTTTTATTTCTTTTTTAATATTTATATACTTTATAAATGATGAAAACTCTGATGTGATCTACGAGGTTATTATTTTTTGTCACAGAACAGTGATACAAAGTAATGAGAAAGGTTACGCAATAGTTGAAAGCATAAACCATGGAAGTCTTTCCAAAGTGCCCACTTCCCAAGGAATAGCCTTAAACGTGTGATGTGGTGATTAATAAAATAAAACAATCTCATTACTTTTTTTTGGCTGGGGTAATTCTTCGCTTTGTTTGGCTTCTCTTTCCAGTGTTTCCAAATTTGTTGAATCGAGCTTTAAATTAGCACCTGTGTATCGTGCAGTTCTTTCTGTTGATTTTGGAAGAGGTAGTACAAGCAAACATATGTTAGCAGCTTGAGCATTGTAACTCTCAGTTACTCTTGTTACATCTTCCCTCTTCCGACTTTGTAAAGCTCTATTGTCGGATACGGACTGCGCTTTGTTCGAAGCTCAGTGCCTAATGTTTTTGCCATCGATGGAAAATGACTTCAGTGCAAGCGCATTTACTTATCCCCTCACTCNCTTTTCATCCGCCTGGACGTGACGCACGGAAAGTACCACTTGTGCGGTTACAGGTATGTTTGCTATGATGCTGGCACTGAAAGGCAACAGACAAAGTTACAAATGACATGAACAGGTGGAATTTGTCTCCAAGTTCGTTCGTGGTAGTAGTGCTTGCCAAATTGTTTTACAGTATCTTTCCTTCCAGTGTGTGTTGGTGTCTTCTGTTTTAAAGCAAATTAAATGTTCATCAGAAGTTCAAATCACACTGAATTATGATTATAGCTGCAGGTAAACTTTTCTCTTTGAACATTTCTTTGGGGTCAAATATCATGTGTTTATATTACCAGTGTGTTAAATTTGATCAATTTGGTAACCCTAGGAGTGTAATAAACAGAAAAAGAGAGAGAAACATACACATACATAGGTAGATGACATATTTCCATGTGTCTCCAACATTTGTTTCATGTTGCAGTCCTGTGTGTGTTGCCACAGCCCTGCTTACACGGCCTACGCCCCTACAGTAGTACACTTATCCTACACGAGGACTCACCTGGTCGCCGACAATACTGCTGACCAGCGGCGGGACTAGGAAGCCAGAGCTCATGGACAAGAAACTCGTCAAGCCCAGAAGAACTCCTGTAAAAGACAATTTACCGTATCAGTTAGGGTCAGACTTTACTCACATGGCTCAACACACACTCTGCTGCTAATGTTCATGAATGTCTGACAGTATGCACGCATTATCACGTAAACCCAGTGCAACTGACTTATAAGCATTTTTGCATCAAGCACCCTGCAGTATTCAGAAATTATACCGTATTCACCAGAAAATAAGACAATAATTTTCACTTTAAACTTTTCAAAAAAAATGGGTATCATCTTGCAACCGACAGCAACCTGTTTTCACCTACAATAACACACAATGTTTATATTCCCTTTCGACTGCCAATCACATCACATGTAAATGCATACATTTCTCATATAAATACGCACACACAGTTGATAAAAAAGCTAAATATAATTCAGTTATTTCTAAATTTCCCTATTTACATTGCGGTTGTAGCATTAACCTAATGCTGCTATGAAAATAATGGCGGACAGTTGGAGTTCAAAACGTGAAACTCATAGATAACATGGTATGGCAGTAGTGTGCTCTTTTTTACACATTCGTGCCACGGCCGTGTTGCGAACTACCAACGACCTACATTTAATGATGCACGGTGTTCCAAAAGGGTAGCACTATTTCTATATATTTCTTTCAAGTGTTTGGTATCTGCATTCATATTGTTATATTAATGTGTGATCATGTTTTTTTCTAACGGTGAAAAAAAAAATTTGTAAACAGTAATCTGAAAGAAAAGAGCAAAAATAATAGGTTGTATACAGTATTGTTTTTAAATACTAAAATGTATTGTAGTGTACATTTATTACATCAATCTCAGTCATTTAGTATTTCAATTTTATGCATTGAGTTAAGCAAAACAATAAGAGAGATTGAGCTGATTGTTATTTGTGATTCCAAGCAGTGACTCTCTAAGCAATAAATTATAATTGTGGGTAAATTATTTTTCTTGAAACATGATCTCATAATATGGGGGTCGTCTTATTTTCGTGAGAAAACGGTATTACAATTTGTAATTCAATATTAAATAATTACAAAACACTACTTCAAGATGTTACTTGTGCATGATTTCTGCACCAAGCTTCAGCAACGAACATGTTAATACATATTAACCTTTTAATAGTATCTCTTTCAGAGTACAAGTGTACGGTCATGCTACTCATAATATAGATGCACAATAAAATTATTCAGTGGAATAAATCACACAGTATAAAGCTAAAAGTATTAAACAGCAATACTTTGAATATTCAAAATGACATTTTCTTGTAGAAGTAGTTTGCTTACTGTACTTATTAACACCACCCACTTGAATAGTTGAATTGAGTTGAGAGACTTTGGTTGGCATTTAACATTGAGGTCTTGAGAGCCGGTAGAAATGGATGAGAGGTGGGAGAAACAGGAATTCTGTGAAAAAAACCAGCTGGCCAACAGCAGTGACCACCATGTTTCCCACATGTCAAAGCGAAAATCCTGATGCCTGTGCCGGGAATCGAACCTGGTTCACTTTGGTTGGAGGCAAGTAGTCTGACTACTACACCATCATCACCCCCGCCCCCTCTAGAAATTTTTTCTGATAAGAGTAGCCACACGCTTCAGGCTGTTCTGCAACCCTTCATTTTAGAACCTCTGCATTCTGAATGCTTGGATACATACATACTTGTCCATGGTAAATGTTTATGTTGGTCGGACGTAATATAAGTGCTAATTTTTGTATGTGCAATACATGTCGGTTTCATCATAATCAGTATAAGTGTTAGTGAAAATGTAGTGCTACATGGACTTTTAGGTAACATTAAACCTACCGAGTGCAATTAATGGGCTGGATACCAGCTTCGTGCTCAGCCAATTCTCAATCGTCGAACTATTACCTGCACATGACATAACAACTCCTCCGTGCTGGTATTGGAGAGTTTATTGTCAGGGGAGATGACAAACTGTGAGATGACCCTGTTGAGTTCTTCATATACTTTCTCTTTACAACATAGTCAGTGTTTACTTGAATTCGTAAGCCACAGTTGCATTGCAAACACGAAACAGTAAAATGTAAATTTATTCATGTTTAGAAACTGTAAACTTGGGGAAAATACATTTGCTCATTTTAACAATGTTGACAAAAAAAATTAACTTCTCAATATATAGCGCATACGTATTTTTTTTACTTCTCATGAACATTGGACGGTGTTGTCCTGTGCCTCTATGTGACTTGCCAACAGTTATGTTTACCAAGGCCATCAATTTTCAAATGGCTTTGAAAATGGAAAATACAAAAAGGTTGAGAAAATGGGGCATCACCAGGCTTCAATGCCTAATTTAAAAAATATTTAAAGCCAACACCTTAAAATAATTGAGGCCAGTTTCATACTGGATGAACATAAGGAAAAATAAATAATTTAACCATGTCGTCTAGGCAATGTTAACATTGGCGAAAATGTGTTCCCGAGGTTTGTTGATGTTTGTGTATTTTTACATACATTCTCTTCACAGCGTAGTAAGTATTTACTTGAATACTTAACTTTTCTGGTGTCATGTTGGTACAGCAGCTAGCGTGCTGGCCTTCTGCCACGTTAAATTGGGTTTGATTCGCAACAGGGTTGCTCATGGATTTTTACATTGGGGAATTGCGACGAACAATGCTGCTGGTTGGTGGATTTACTCTGAGGGGAACCCATTGTCCCTTAATTTTGCATTCTGATACTGCTCCATACTCACCTTACGTTATCCTCATTGGCTCTCAAAACCGCGATGTTACAAGCTGCCTAAATCTCTTCCACACCATCCAACTCAGTTTTTCATGGGCAAGAAAAGTATGACATGTTTACAAATTTGTAGTCTAGAATAAGTGCTCGACGCAACACGTGCAAGTGTCACGTCTGTATAGGATGTTCACGGTAAACTGAGCACTTTTGAAAACTCTGCTTAAGACCTGATTGGAAGCTCATTGTTTATGCTTCTGCCTTTTGAAAAATAACATGCGTCAATCAAGTTAAACTGAGAAATTTATAAAAAATTACATTTTACAAATTTGCTCTATTTTACACTTAGATACATAATAAAACCAGGAAGCGAAAGAAATAATTTAAGTTGTCACAAATGGTTACCTAACTCTAGTTTTTCAAGGTTAAGATATTGAACTACTTTCCCTCCATAGTTACCAACTTATCTGGGCGCAAGTCACTCAGTGAACCTGATAAAATATATGCAGGTAGGTACAGTGACTTTTTTCCAGGGTTGATTTCAAAAGTGCTCACTTTATCGCAAACGACCTTTACTTGATTGGCAGGTGTGCAGTGTGTCACCTGCGAAGTTAGGAGCGAGGTCGATGTTGTTGGCGAGAGTGCTGGATGAGGCACAGCCACCCACGCCTACTAGGATCACCAACATGCTAATCTCCGCTGCCACATTGCAGCCCACGTTGGTTAGCAGTGCGCACAGCACGCCCGGCAGCAGCAGCGCTGTGACGAAACACACACACACACTACTCTAGCCGTGTTCACATTCGTTAGTTGCTCATTCAGGACACTGAGAATTTAGAGAGTGCCTAGTGTTCAGTTTACGAACTGTATTACTGATTATTTTGCTGAAAATAAATACACTTTAAGTAATTTTATTCTAAAAGTTACTAAACTTATGTATTTACTCACTACCTTAAGAAAAACAGTGATACACAGTTTTATATTTGCATGTGCTGCGTCCCTCCTTTTGTCTGTCAGTCCCTCTTCAACAGCGCAGCTTCGACGTGCCCTCTACTGAGGTCAGCCAGCCCAAATGTGGCGGCCACCCCCTCCACGACTCCTACGCCAATGACATGCACTACCTCTGTGACCACCTGGATGCTGCCGAGGTCAGGTGACCGTCCCACTTTAATACCTTAATAGAGATCTTTTGAGGGCGTGATAATTCGAGCCTACCAATAATGCCAAGAGACGTCCCCAGTAAGAATACCGCTGGATGAAATGAATGCAGTGAGGGGACACAGTGGTTACAGTTTTCACAATACCACTTGTGTACCCCCTCAATTTACTGTTTGCGTCCCTGTGAGTTTGTTGTGCTTGTAGTGTGTGTGTGTGTGTGTGTNACTTGTGTACCCCCTCAATTTACTGTTTGCGTCCCTGTGAGTTTGTTGTGCTTGTAGTGTGTGTGTGTGTGTGTGTGTGTAAAGTGTTCACAAATTTTTGGGCTGTAGTAACATGTAAACAGACCCTGCATTTTTNAGTGTGTGTGTGTGTGTGTGTAAAGTGTTCACAAATTTTTGGGCTGTAGTAACATGTAAACAGACCCTGCATTTTTGCGCCCCAGTAAAAATGGGCTTTGTAAAAAATTGGAGTTCGGGTATGGCTACCCATACCTCTCCTGGGGTCAGAGTGAACTCGTCCACCGCGAGCCACCTGTTGCCACCCTCAAATATCCACAAATTAGAGTTAATTAAAGTAAAAATACAAAAAACATAAACAAACGCAATGAACATGTAACACTGGGAGAGAGCCTCGTGGCATATTTAAATTACGTTGCTTATCAAATTTAATTTATTACCAATTCAATTTCTTTTAATGCTCAATTCGCTCACGCGTATTAATAATGCAAATTGTTCTTGTATTTTAGTGACACATAAGAGTGTTTGTATGTATTTGTTTTCCCAGTAAATATGCCAGTGCATTGTTTGACACACTTGGTGCGCTTTCGAGCAGAAGTCCCTATCGCGCCTGCCATTCTTGGACAGTTGGTTCTGCACGCGCTGAGGAAACGGACATGCACAGCGTGCCACCAGGCTCTTCAACATCTTCCACTGGTCTTTAGTGTATCAATAGTTATGTATTTATTCTGGAACTTAATTGACTTTACTTATTTGCCTATCCCGGAGGCAGTGTCATTCTCAGCCCCGCCAGCTCGAAAAATGCCGGAGGGTTTAATACACTTAATTTCTTACATCAACCACGTGCTTTTTTGTCAGTGTCGGCTACCAGCACTCCTTAATGCTAGAACCCATTGTGCCTCGTATGAGGGAATAATAAACAGTGAGTAAAAATTAGTGCATGTGATCTCTTGTTTTTATTTTACTATCGGCCACCTAATCGCAGAGTAATGTAACTTTTGGTGTTCTACCCACTGCTGCACCGCACCCCAGATCATGTCTTTATGGTGTTTTGGCATATGAGACGGCCACTTAATAGTCTCACGTTATAAATGGATGCATATGAGGGGGCCTACACCCTCGTAGGTAGGCATAGGCAGGGCTTAACAACATTACCGACGATGTCGACTCGTCGTGCAGGGTGAGTTGAGCAGAAGCCACGTGGGCGATCGGCCCATCCCTGGATGAGTAGCTCTGGCATCCTTTTCCATCCTTGTAAGTACCATAACACCTGTACCGCAAACCTAACCTCACGTCTCCCTGCTTCTGAGACCACGACAACCCACCACTATATATTACATAAACTGTGTTAAATATGACCTTATTTAATACAAACAACACCAGTGACATGAATACCTAACAAAATTATNTATTACATAAACTGTGTTAAATATGACCTTATTTAATACAAACAACACCAGTGACATGAATACCTAACAAAATTATACAATAGAAATTCATAGTTACATTTTCTTTGTTTGTAGTTAGTTTGTCAAGAAACAACCATAAAATTAGATGTTAACAGTAGCAGATGATTTTCTGAAGGTATTTGAAGATTTAGCGTGTTTCTCCAGATTGGTAAACTTCTGGTAGGTTCAGTGTTTAACAGCAATGGGCCACATGCTATTTCTCGAACAANGTGTTTCTCCAGATTGGTAAACTTCTGGTAGGTTCAGTGTTTAACAGCAATGGGCCACATGCTATTTCTCGAACAACTCAACACACCACAAGTGAAGAAATGACAATTTTTAAATTCATGTTAACTACAGAACAACTGGTATGACCATAAAATTAAAATAAGTACATAAGATATCACAGTAAAACTTGTCGTGCACAATGACCTTATCCAACCACAAAATAGGATCTGAGTTCAAGTGTTTTAAAATATTATCAGTCCCGAAATATTTTCGAGAAAGTTGGGTGTCCCTATTTACACACACGAGTGAAAGAATTGATGTTATTTTTGACATGGTCGAGGTTACCCAGGGCTGGTTGAGTGTTGTATTGCCCGGCGCCATAACTCAGTGGAGAGGTAATGATGAGGGTCACCCGGTTGACGACCCAGGGGGCCCCTGTTAATCTCCATCAGTTTGTTGATGAGTTGTCACTTATTTACTGTTGAATTTTTATATCTGATGATGAGACTGTATGTAGGCCGTCTCGTACGCCTGAAATATGCTAAAGAAATATGGGTGATGCTACAAAGGATGTAGTGCCCTACAATGAATTGACACTGATTTAACTTGGTAAAACGGTTTATTAACTGTTCTTGCTACAGGTGAATAATACGTGAATAATGCATGAAAATGGATCCAGCACTTATGGCCTGNGGTTTATTAACTGTTCTTGCTACAGGTGAATAATACGTGAATAATGCATGAAAATGGATCCAGCACTTATGGCCTGTCGGTGACCTTAGTGGTGAAATATACATGTTCTTATATTGATAAGCGATTGCATTAAGCTCTCCAGTGAGAGTGCGGTTGACTCTCCCCTCAGTACAGTAAAAACAATAAAAATGTTCAGGTTGACTAATATATTGCTATTATAGTGAAATGATAGCAGTCTAAATGATGGTACTGAGGGGGCTCGCAGAGCGGGTGACCAACGCTGCCGGTCTTGTCAGGGTGCTGAGACGANAGTCTAAATGATGGTACTGAGGGGGCTCGCAGAGCGGGTGACCAACGCTGCCGGTCTTGTCAGGGTGCTGAGACGAACTGGGACGAGTCATGTCGGCTGTCGTCACAACACAAGTGACGACAACCGACATCAAACACCAAACAATGAAACTTAAACTGAGCACTCTGTGATATGATTGTGATGGCGAAAAATTGTATGTATTAAATTAAACACATTGGTGACACTCCCGTTTATTAACTAATGTCTGTTAATGTTGAAGTTGTGAAGTTGACTGGGAATGTCACCACACTAAGTGATATGTTACTATATTTTAGAGGCCTTTATAGGCAATCTCCCTTTTATAAAATATAATTACTCTTAGATAAATACACATTAAATAAGTTATTACACTTTATCATAAAAGTGTTTGTATGTCACTTCCGATGACGTGTTTTAATTACACTGACTTCAGTGTGGCTGTCTCCTGAAGGGATGGACGAGTCCACCTATGCAAAAGGGGCGGGGGTGGAATGCCATAGTTAATTGCCATTATTACAATAAAACACACCCCTGACTGTAGCTGCGAATGCGGTGACTGTGTTTAATAGGTTTGTAAAAATTCTGTACACTACTGTATGACACTTTGGGGCACTTATCACTTCTGCTCTGGTCTACAAGCCAGTTGACGTCACCTGGTGGTGCATTGCGTCGTATTTAGCTGCGCGAGCTGCGAGGACGCAACGACCTATTGCCAGTACGTCCAACGGCTGTGGCTTTGGGGTAAACACCGTTTCAGATCGCCTACCCATTTATTAAAAGAGTTACCTCTTGTAATAAATGAGTAGTGTTGTCTCTTGAGTTGCGTAATATTTGTCGGAAAGAAGGTGTAAGTTCCGTTCTTGTCGACCCGCACTAAATACTCTTGGCCTGATAGAGTTAGTGTGTCCCGGTCTCTGCGGCGGTCAGAGTGGGCACAAGGAGTTTGTGGACACATGGTTCACGTCATATTAACCCGTTTGTATTGTAACAATTTCAACACCACTTCATTGATAGTTGACACACAGCCTAGGTAATGTCACAGTCATTGGGTTAATTCTGTATTGTTATATGCAGTGTTGTTATCCTGAAATGTTCACACAGTATACTTTTAAGTCAGTCTACTACACATCCTTGGTGCCAGGTTGTTAACGACCTTTGGAATGAACGGATGATATTTCGTATGCGCAAACTTCCCATAATTTGACATACAGGAGATATATGGAAGGCAATATAAGTTAAAAATAAATAAAAAACAAAAGAAATACAGCAACGAGTTAGATTAATCAGCAGGTACATGGGGTACACCTGTGTATACCCTCAACTACAGCACGAGTTATATGTAACATGTAGAAGACACAAGCTGAAAATATAAACATACAACAGTTAAACCTGAAATATGATATTGTGACTTTCTGCACTGCAGCAGCATGGGGAATCTGCAGTGGTGTAGCAGTAGAACTACCAGACTCCCGCCGAAGCAAACAGGATATAATTCCCGTGGGGTCACCCATGCTTTTTAATGTGGGAAACATGGGTATTACTGTTGACTGGCAGGTTTCCTCAGGGCACTCCCGTTTTCCCCACCATTGCATTCTGCCACTGCTCCATATCCACTTCATTTCACCCTCACTTCCACTTCAAGACCTCGCTGCTAAGCACTGACCAATACATTTTAACTCGATTTAGCAGCTAGGGTTGCCAACTGCCCTATATTTAGGGACAGGTTACTGTTAAACACGACAGAGTCGTGGTTTTATTTGTTAACGGGGCGCTCTTAGCCTGCGAGGCCATACNCAGGTTACTGTTAAACACGACAGAGTCGTGGTTTTATTTGTTAACGGGGCGCTCTTAGCCTGCGAGGCCATACCGCTCCCCGGCCTCCCAGTAGGCGGGGAAGAGGGATCACGCCCTCTCATCGCAGACATGACCAGCGCTTTCTGAATTGACCAAACCCGTTTGCCCCGACCTGTACACAGGCCGCACCAGGAAGAGCCCCGATCTGATATTGCAGATCGCACAGAGCATGTCCTACCACAAGGCCTGAGATTCTAGCACTCAGATTACCAAGCGTGTGGTATAGCCGGAGCACTACCCACGCCCCTGACGTGATCTCGGGCACGCCCCCGGAACTATATTTAGGGACAGGAAAATTTGGCATTTTAAACTACATGTATGCTAGAGTCCACTCTCCTATGTATTTTCGAGCCTCAGCTTTCTGTTTATTGACTGCTGCCCCCAGGTTTACCTCCGACCAGGTGGCATGGGATACGGTTCTTGTTTACCTACATGCCTGTTATTGGCTCGGAGTTCACATGGGCATGTCTAATAAACTGTGATCCAATCGAAAACATGAGAGAAATGTTCGTGTTTTTGAAGTCCAGCTTGTCCTAAAATGAATTCGTGAAATTTTCCTGTCCCTACACATTTTGTATGTCTTCCTTACCATGTGGATCAAACAATTCTCATACGGACATAGGATGGGGCGTTCTATACCCTCACAATTGTTTGAAAATAAACTGAATATCAATAGACAGTGCCTGTATTTTACAACTGCCACAATTATAGGTCAATTTACTCTGCTGCTCTAACCGAGTCTCCAGTCTGTTTACAGTGTTGGAATTTATGAAAAACTTATGTCATAATAATTTTCCTTGATCATTTCTTTCGGGTAAAATGTAATGTGCCAAGTTGTCGTAAGTGTCCCTTACGACATCGGAAAAAATTGCCAACCCTATTAGCAGCATCCGTTGTCGCTGCATCATTATATCCCACAAGTGAACCTTTTTGATAGACGTACCTGTTGCGGTGGCCAGTTTCCGCACGCTCGTCACCGTCCAACCTGCAGAGTGCAGCAGGTAGTCCGCCAGCATTGAGAACAGCAGACCAATTATGAAGCGACTCACGTTCGGCAGACCCGAGATCAATCCGTTCTGTCGCAAACAAACGTGTATTACAAACATAGCTCTAGTGTTATTCTCAGGGCTGGACCTTAGGGGTTGCACCTGCACCAATGGCAAGTTTAAGAGGTGGCGGGAGGGACCTTGCAGGAAAGAATATCACACACGTGTATGTATGTGTGCGGGTATATATGAAAATATTTCAACATTTTCTTTACAAGTAAATACATACATGCACAATTTTTGTTGATTTTTTCAGTGGCTGACATAAAAAAGGCGTGCATTAAAAAAATTAGGGATACCTCCCACTGCACACCACCAACTCTCCTGGAAATTCAGGTGCAGGGTGCTTAGATCCAGCACTGGTTATTCTAACAAAGGTATCCTATATTTTAATGTCATATTCACAAGGTTCAATGATGGAGATAGTACACACTGCCATAAAGGTTGTTTTTGTAATACTCAAAATAACCACTTGCAGAAAATAAATGTTATACTCATAGATGTTAAGTTTTTCCTTGCAGTTAACGTTACATGCAGTGTTGAGATAACCAGTTGTCCCAAAATAGCAAGAACTTTCTTATTTAATGAACCTCACACTCCTATACTGATAAATTTGGAGACTTGAATTGTTGAAAATTAAACATATAACAAGTTCACATTTTCGATAACAGTTTTATAAATTTATGAATGTCTACATTTTATCCAAAATAGTGTGCTGTACTATAATCTGTATGTTATATAAATTGTATGAATATATTTAAAAAATCATTGTTTTATACTACAAAACTATTTTGTAGTTAAATTTAAATTTTATGGTTCCAGAAAGCTACCAGGACATCCGTTGTGATGTNTATACTACAAAACTATTTTGTAGTTAAATTTAAATTTTATGGTTCCAGAAAGCTACCAGGACATCCGTTGTGATGTTCTGGTAGCTTGAACATTTAGTGATGTCCTGGCAGTCTGAACATTTAGTCAGTACATCCCATCCTGACTAAATGTTCAGACTCTTTGGGGCCACTATGGTGTAGTTATCGGAACATGTATCCTCCATTAAGGAGAACTGACTTCGATTCCCAGTGGGGTTGCCCTGAAGCTTCATTTGCGAGTAACATAACCGCTGTCGCCATTGGTGACTAGGTTTTCTAGGGTTCATCTGTTTGTCTGACCATTGGAATCTGTCACTTCACCATCTCATTCTGATGTAGACACATTGGGCCCATTTCCATGCTAGGTGCTTCACTCTTCATNGAATCTGTCACTTCACCATCTCATTCTGATGTAGACACATTGGGCCCATTTCCATGCTAGGTGCTTCACTCTTCATGATGCAAACCAACTGAATTTTAAAAAATAACCTGACTCAAAGCTTGGATGTTTTATGTTTTGCTGGGAATTCTAATGTAATGCTGGTAGTGTGGCCTTCTCCTTACAGCAGCATCACATAAGAGCGAGCACGGCTGCCAAAGGAATGTGCAGCACACAACTAGAATTTTAAGTATGAGTGTAGTGGATTAAGAAATTTGGGCGGCTCTTAATAACAAAGTTTGGAAGCCGACGAGGGTGAAACGAGGTGGATATGGACCAGCATCAGAAGGCAAGGGTAGAGGAAATAGGAAAATCTGCAAGAAACCCTACCAACTACTAGCGGTTCTGCATAATCTGGCAATATCCCTGCATTCGAAAATCCAGAAGCAACCCCACCGGGAATCAAAACCGGTTCGCCTTGGTGAGAGGTGATTACTCTAGCCACTATGCAAATCGTGGCACCAATTGTATGAAGGCAAACAAAAGATAAGAGACCAGGAGTGCAATTCTCATTCACTTTTCCGCGTAGTCAGGAGCTGACTTAAATCATGAAAGCAGTGAGCAGGGGTGGAAATTGCCATAGCAAAATGTGTAGTGGTGACCTGCTTATCAGAGTATACCAAACTCTGTTACGCCTGGCTAACAATGCTCACGTAATTGCGCTCTGTGAGGCAATGTGAATGAGAACTGCGCTCCTTGACTGGTGGCCTACCATTTCGATGCCGAGGTTGTGGACGTTCTTGAGGTAGGTGGGACCGTAGGTGAGTGTGGCGAGGAAAGTCCAGGTGTTGCCAATCGTCCCGACGAGCAGCGCCCAGAACGGCAGTGAGGTGAGGATGGGCCCCCAGGGCACCGGCGGCTGTCGCAACACAGTCACACGTGAGAAACCTCCAAGTGGACTTCGAGCGTGGTTATAAGTTGTGCTTGTATCCTCTCACTTCTGTTCCACATCACTACAACTCCATTAAAACATTGTACTGCTGCTGAGGCCACCACTCGCTATAACTGTTCCACTGTTAATTAGGTAGGTTTTAAACAAATATTACTTTTTTTTTNGCTGCTGAGGCCACCACTCGCTATAACTGTTCCACTGTTAATTAGGTAGGTTTTAAACAAATATTACTTTTTTTTTATCATGGGCATAGCAGGTGACAATAATACACACACATACTAGCAAGTCATAATATTCATACATACATNTTTTTTTTTATCATGGGCATAGCAGGTGACAATAATACACACACATACTAGCAAGTCATAATATTCATACATACATGACCATGGGATGCTATGCTCATTGAGAAACTTTGCACTGTGTCCATGTTTTAAAATGGCTCTGACTGTACCAAAAAAAAAAAAAAGTAACATCTGTACAAATATGTAACACTTCTAAACTACAATCTGACTTTCTACTGGCTGCCAGGTTTCACTGTAATTTCAAAGGATGTTGCAAGCATTCCTAAGAAAACTCACAGAATCTACAAAACAGGCAAAGCAACACATACATGTTTACACGCAGTTATTAATCACGAAAATTTTTGTTTCATTTGTATATAAGTGATACACAATTTATCAAGACTGAGTGGTCAAACAAATGTTAGGATTTGTCCTCTCTTTGGCCTACAAGCCAGTTGGTGTGCTGTAGCTGGCACAGTTGAAACGACTGCGGCAGTCAGAGTGGGCACAAAAGAGCTCGTGGTTCATGTCACACTGCTGACTAGACATACCACATCTACCCTACCATTAATAAGATATTATTTATAACACGCATATAATGAAATATTGGAATATAAACAAAAGAAATATTACATGAACATGAATATTGTAGAATGCATGTTTAATTACATTCGTAAAATTAAGTGAGCAGCATCGGAATTTCGGTCAATGGGTAATTCTCACCATTGTGTTCATCTCCACCATGAGAACCAGACGAAGGTAATTGTTTGTGATTCTATAGCAGCTCCAGTCGATTGAAAGGTACTTGTTTCCGGTGGCCCAACTTGGCTGGGAGCGGGGCGTAGATGCAGGAGTAGTTGCGAAGCTACTGTAGCCATGTTCTTCATTTACAAAATTATCGTATTTTCCCATTTCAGCACAAAAAAATCACATTGCTTATTTCATACACTACAATATCTCGGACTCGATCACATTAAATTTGCGTAGCTTCATCGCAATGTGATCACCAAATGCTAAGCATTCGTCCTTGGAATAATTCTTGAGGATTGCAAAGGCTGCGTCGACACGGGGGTCTTCTTGTAGGTCTCTGATATTCATTTTTCTTTGGAGACACAAATAGTTTGCCCATTTTACTGGCTGGCTGTACGTCAGGAGCTCTGTGTGATTCACAGCTCTCGTTATCCTAGCTCATTCGATCGCTAGCTTCTCTCCCCCCTGCTGGAACTGTTTCCTCAGAATCTTCATGTGATTCTGCATCCTGGAGAAAAACCGATTTATTAATAAAACAAAACTTAAATGCATACAAAGATATAATACATGGACGTATACGTGGAATGATTTATGGTAAATTAAGCAAGCTTCACATTCTGTTGTATGTACTGCAATTTCAATTTTGAACCATTTCCAATTATGTTTTATGTACTCTAAGTGGGAACTGTCGAAATAGTGCCCTGTCCATTATCCTCGTAGTAATATTGCCTGTCCTGGCAACATACTGCACATGAAACGTCCGCATATAAATCCTCGTGGAAGAAACATTCATGCAGTAATTAAACTCGTTGAAAATTGAGGACTAGGCTTATGTGATTTATAAGCTATCAAAGTTTTTACATCTAAAAAGGATAAGTTCCGCAATTTATATTGTAATTGTAAATATAATTAGGCTCCTTTGACGTGTCGTCAGTTATTTAAAAAAAACCTGTACCACATTTGTATTGACGCAAACAAAGTTATATTTTTTAAAAATATTTTGTCTATTAGTCATAGGCATAACAAAAACAATCTTTTACACTACCTCATCGAACATGAATGTATATAATATTTATTACTATGTACTTCTATTAATTACAGTTATCGCAGGATGTTTCTTCATTTCAGCTGTCATCAACACCTGAGGAATGGCTACAGATTGCAAGAACCTGTGAAGAGAAATTGAATCATTCTCACTTCTTGGTGCGCTCGACGGCAAACATGTCGTTTTGAAGGCCCCATTAAAAAGTGGCAGTGACTACTTAAACTATCAAGGTGATATAAGTGTTGTGTTTGGTTTGTGTGGACGAAGATTACAATTTTCTTTTCGCTGATATCGGCTGCCAAGGACGAATTTATGATGGAGGCGTATTTAAAAATTCAAAGCTGTGGCAACTTTTGGATGAAAAAAAAAATATGCTTTCCAGAGCCTGTGCCACTTCCACATCGACAGACGGCTGCACCGTGTTTTTTTTGTAGGCGAAGAAGCCTTCGTTCTTACAGAAAATGTCATGGAACCATACTCGGGTGATCATAAAATAGGTACCCAAGAGCGAATGCACAATTACAGACATAGCAGAATATGAGAAGAGTTGTAGGAAACGCTTTCGGGGTGCTATATCAGCAGTATCCAGGGTACTGAGAAAACCTATGCTGTTGTAGCCACAGGAAGCTACGTCTGCAGTGTACTTGCACAGTTCCTTACGGAAAAGTAACAGTTCTGTAAATATGTACACTTAAAGTCAATGCCTTGATGTGGACGAGAACGGACTGTTTATTCCAGGTAAATGGTGACAGGAACCGCAAGGAAACTCTTGGCTTCCTGTGAAGAAAATTCCAAGAAGATCAGGAGGGCCTGCGCTCGTAACTAGAAACTAATTAGCAGAGTACTTCATCACAGACGGGAGGATGGAGTGGCAAGATAAATATGCATAACTGATATGAGAGAAAACTTACTGCGCTCTCAGTATAGGTATGAGGCGTTTACATTGGTTTATCTCGAGCCAGCGGGAAGGCGAATTTCTTGAATGCGAACCAGGTGCTGACGTACAGTTCATCACGGACTGAAAAACCGATATATCCATGTTTATTACAGTTGACTTACTAGTGGTATGTGTGTGTTCACCAGAGATTCAGATTTTCACGATACGTGCAGCAACAATTGTAACATTGGTTAAAAGAGTAGCGCTAATAGTACGATTTAATTTCAAAATATTTCTGTACTTTATTTTGTAATTATCATTTGTGAACCTTTTAAGTTTTCAAGTGTGCTTAGATTATTTTAATGTTTTACATTGTTTCACTCGACTATGTATTTAAGGAATAAATATAAGAAAACTTGAAGTGTATGTTGAACATTTTGAACTAAAAAGACATTGTTGACAAGTAGATAAATTACATTTCTGTTAACAATGTGATGTATTTTTTTTTAACATTGTTTGCCAAACCAGATTGAAAAATTGTATGATGGCACATTTTAATGTTAAAGGAAACATCGAGATATGTATATTTAGGGATAGTCAGCAAGTCGTTTCAATTTTATAGTGACTTTTTCAAGTATTTATGATTGTGTTTTTCGTGCTACTTATTTGGGACAAGAAAAATAAACACTGACAGAAAAGAAGACATAAACTTATGGTTTCAGTGGCACCATTTCCCTGGATACGTTGCAGATCATTTTAAAAGATGAAAACACACATAAATAAATAAAATTTAATTTTTGTATTAGTGGTTATAGAAAAAATTTTGACAGTAAATAATATGATAGTTCTTTTTCTTACCTTTGCCTGTTCCTGTGCTTTTTTTTTAATTTTCGTTCCTTCTCGGAGAAATGATGCAAGCAGGGACTCAATTTTCTTTGTCACTTCATCCACTTCACAGCCCCATTTCTTCGCAACGCCGAACCAGGCATCGTACTTCACTTTTTTTCATGTAATACCCGGCACATTTTGGGTTACACAATTCCTTATTTTTCCTGGTACCATTTTATTAACTAAATAATATCATCCCGTGACCAGTTACGTAAAGGTTTTCTGGTCGCACTTGCGTTGGGCACTTACGTGGTTCTGTACTCGGCGAAGGATACCTGGCGATGGTCTACTTGACTGTCCTTCGCCGAGTGCTCGCGGAAACGTCTACTCCGAGATTGATCACGAATCCTTCTGATGTACCGACTTCAAGCGGATGGCGTTCGCGAGTGTTCGCGAGCGTTCGTGCTTGCTCGGTTCACCGTCCGCACCACACGAGCAGTAACGCGGCGAATCTCAACCGTCATTCACCGAACGCTCTCAAACGCCGTGCTCACCCGTTGTGGACGGACCTTTAGACTCCGCAGTCGCGTGCATGTTGTTAGCTAACTACGAAATGGCCTGCTGCTCGAACAAGTAACCAATTTTCCCACCAGGTTATGTATTACGGGATTGGGTTTCTTTCTCCTTGCAAGTCTGTCACTCGTGCAGATTCTTTCAGTGGACACCTAGTAAACAGTTGTCCAGTTTCTAGGGGACCTGCAACGTCCGCGTTATTCTTCACTTCTCTGTTTCTGCCTTGACGAAATTCATGATTTCATTGGCACCTGCGTGACCCTGTTTCTGGAGATTCCTGCCTCCACTGTTGAGGTTGTACCTACCACTGGCCATGCGTGCCTGTGGAAGACGCCAGTGCCAGATGTCAAAAGAGTGTAAAACATCTTGGAGTTTAGTCTGCAGCCACATCCTCACAGTACGTACACCAATTGAACCAAGCTCATAACCTAAGCCTGCAGGCAGTAGTCAGAGCATATCGACCACAAGCACAGTGGCATAACTACGAGGAGGGGGAGGGGTAGTGATCAGGGTGATTAATCACATAAAAACCATATTATGTTATTTATAATATTTGGGAATAATGGGTGGGGAACTCCCTAATCCCGCAGTGTCTGACATGGGCTCCCCAGATCTCGTTGTTAAGAGCCACAGAAATCTCTCAACTCAACTTAATTCAAAGGCTGATACTTGTTCCATCGTAAAATGTCTTAAAATGCATCATTTGAAGGACAAGTTTTAAAACATACCTCTCCCCCACCCCCCAAAGGAGCGTATCGCACCATCCCCCAAAGCCACTGCATAGTTACGCCCCTGTGCAATCCTGGAACACACTACCTTCCCCTCCTCCGTTTTCCCTTTCCGGCCATCCCATAGTAAGTGACTCTTCGAGACCAGTAAACAAATTAATGAATTAATAAAAAAATACAGGCACATTATACGAATATTGCAGCGCTCTACCAATTGGGAAGGAACCCGAAGCGCGCGTGTGTTTGCAGTCCATCTTGCCCGGAAATGTATCCGCGAAATGTTCCCGTCCCTGGCGACGACATAGTCAGCACTAACCTGCTTCTTGGCGAGGTGCGGGCTGACTGCTATCTCGATCATCTTTCTCTCCTGGTGGGAGATGTGGGGATGCTGGGCTGGCGTGTCGTACACGAGCAGCCACCACAGCACGCACCACACCAGTCCCACGGCTCCGGGGACGTAGAAGGCGTACTCCCAGCCGAAGTGCGCGATCAGCACTCCACACAGCGGGAACGCAGCAGCCGCTCCTACCGAGTTACCTGCCACACACGCCCATCAAAACTTGCTGCAGCTTCTGAACAGTACTCCGTGGAACGTACACTGCCCGGCAGACGTCTGGGCTAGTCTCGGAGTGGGAAGCGTGGTGTACATCACAAGAGGGAAGACAGGAGTTACCTACCACACACGCCCATCAAAACTTGCTGCAGCTTCTGAACCGTACTCCGTGGAACGTACACTGCCCTGCAGACGTCTGGGCTAGTCTCGGAGTGGGAAGTGTGGTGTACATCACAAGAGGGAAGTATTTGCAGTATTTAAACATGTGCAGAAGTGATAGAATATTTACATCTTTGCTGCCTGTCAACTGTGAACATTTTTTTAAAGTTTGTAATAACTGTTGTTTACATATAAACAATTCTGCTGCCGGTTTACTGCCCTAAAAAAAAACTTATTCTCATATAAACTATTCTGGTGCATGTTAACTTTATCCCTATATATAAGTTACATTTGTTAACTAGTTGAAAATCTTTATACTGTAGTGTTTGTTTCATGGATTGGATTTTTGGGGCGTTTCTGCCGAACGACGAAAGAAAGGAAAACGTACCTCCAAAGGAAAGATTAATAAGAAATAGACAGTGTTTTGTTTGCTTTGAAAATAAATTTGTTAAATTATGAGGAATTTGCGTTTGTGATTGTTACTATTGTACGTCAAAATTAAGTGAAATTAACTGTCAACGTGAAAGTCATTCTGTACCATCTGTGGTAATAATGAAACCAAATTTGTTTCTAATGCATTTTTATCCAGGTGTAAATAGTGTAAATTGTGCATTTTGAATACAAATACATATTTATTTTGAACTTTTTAAATTAATTTTAAATAGTTAATGTCATTATATTGCTTTGAAATTCTTGTATCAGGAAAAGAAAAACCAAGGGTGGCTCTTAAATTAGATTTCTTGAGAGACGATGAGGGGTGAGGCGAGGTGGGAATGGAGCAGCGCTGGAATGCAAGGGCAGGGGGGAAACGGGAGATCCCCGAGAGAACCCACCGACCAGCAACATCGTCCGGCACGATTTCCACACGTGTAAAAATTCGGGGAGCGACACCTGCCGGGAATCGAACCCGGTTCGCCTTGGTGGCAGGCGAGATCTCCAGCCATTGCGTCAAACCGCGGCCCCGCGAGGAGGACGCGATGCGCGCGCAGCTGTCAGCTGTCTCAAGGACATCACGTGGCGTGTCACTGCTGTCACCGCATTGTGAATATGGGACGTCTGTGGGATGGTGCACATGCTGCCGGGCCGTTCTGATGCCGCTCAGCTGCAACCTGTCCGTGAAGGGTGCACACTAGCGAGTTTGAGGGAACTAGCATGCTCACAAGTCTGCCGGCCACTGTACGAGGAGTGTACAGCCTGTTCACGATAAAGTGAGCACTTTTAAGGCCCTAGTATCTTCTCCTTTAAGTAATTTGTAAAAGTGATAAACACAGTGTGTATATTCCACCACACTCGAAAGTTAACGTCTAAGACTAAAATAAAACCTATTTATTGGCTATTATTCCAAATGAGAGGGCTTTCGAAGGGGCTCACCTTACCGTGAACAGTATATAACCTAATGGACTGAAGGTGTACTGCACCAGACTGTACAACACGCAGAACTCATTATGAAGCAGTACACACACTATCAAAATTGTCATAAAAATATCACTGTAAAAAAATTGTATTTTTTATACGTACTTTACATGGCAGCACTGTTTCCTCCAATGCGCACGTACTTTTACATAAAATATTTGAGCGGGTGAAATTAGTATAAAGGACAACGTTAAAATTCACCAAAAAAGTGTAAAATTACACAAACACTGAGAAGGCAGTTCTGCATTGCACACTGTGCCTGAATACGTACACACAGGATAAAATTACAAAGCCATCAATGTGTGTGTACTTGCAATATTATTTCTGTAGTTAAATACTATTATGTAGTGTGAAATTACACAGGCACTGTTGTTGTAGTATTAACATATTTGTATTGAAAAAGCACCACTTTACGTTATAATTACAAACCCCTTGGCTCGTAGTTTTAACAAAATTATTGCAGTTAAATACCAACAAGTAAAAATTACAGGGGCAGTGTTGATGTTTTATTAACATGTTTGTAGTGAAACAACACCACTTTGTGTTAAAATTACGAAACCCTTGTGCTTGTAGTTTTAACAAAACGTTTGCAGTCAAATATCACGCAGTGTAAAATTACACAGGCACTCGTGTACCCCGCTTTACGTTAAAAATATCGAAAAACTTGCGTTTGTAGATTTAACAAAATGTTTGCATTTAGATACCAGCATACAGTGTAAAATTACACAGGTGCGGTTGGCATAGTATCTACATATTTGTAGTAAAGCAACATCATTATATGTTATAATTACAACACATTTGTGCATGTAATTTTAGCATGATATTTGTAGTTATACACCAGCTTGCAGTGTAACATTACACGGACACTGTTGNCTTTGTGCATGTAATTTTAGCATGATATTTGTAGTTATACACCAGCTTGCAGTGTAACATTACACGGACACTGTTGATGTACATACTAGCATATTGGTTGCTATTGTAACACTGTCACCTTGTGTAAAATTACAAAACCTTTGGAGTTTTAACATTTATGCATATTTAAGTAGCAGTGCATAATGTGAAATTACACAGGCTTTGTATGTAATTGTACTACATTACAAAATTTGATGTGAAATATAGAATTGCACTACGAAATTACATACAATAACCGAGTATTGAATTGCACTACAAAATTACAATAACCGCGAGAGTAGTTTAACATTCTCGTGTTGGTTAAATACCAGCATACAGCATAAAACTACAGATGTATTGTAACAGTTCTAATACCTTACGTGTCACATGAAATAACAATAGACCTGCATTCATTGTAAAATGACAAAGCCTGTGGAGTTTAATTCTAACACACTTGTTTAAGTTAAATACAAGCAGGGTATTGCTTAGTGTAATTGGGGGGGGGGGGCTGCCTCCTCCTCCACGATCCACTGGAAGGGGCCGTAATTGTGTAAGGGCCAAAAAATTGAGAACAAATGAACGGACACGGCAGTAGCAGCCAATGGAGGTATAACAACAGCTGAGGTGTGTATGTAGTATTGAAATCTACTGTGGGCTCCGATTTTTACGCGAAAAGTCACTGGCCCTACTTATAAAGGTTGAATGCCAGCATGTAGTGCAGAGTTTGTAAGTCATTGTGAGGGTACTATCACCTTACATGTTGTGAAACACTCACAGAGTGTACAATTGTGAAGCACTGTGGTGGTTCAACACCAGCACACCGACTATGTACACGCATGTATACTCTCAGTGCTAAGCAATTAAAAATACTATTTTATTATTTTTAATTCATTTTATTTAAAAGCAAGTTTTTAAATTCTGAATGTATTATTTTATTGAACTCTTTTTTTATTTTTTAAAATATCGTAATCCTTAAATCAGAAAAAAAAATTTACGACAAACTGTTATACATCCAGATGTTGATTCTGACTCTAATTGGACTATACATACATGCTAAAACTCGTCCATTTTAAATCTTTTTAGTTAATTTTTTTATTTTGATCTAATATTCATACTCTAGATGGATTTTTAAGCTGAACCATGCCATAATTGATAGGACTCGCCTACCATATTTTAGGTCTGCATTTTGATTTTTTTCAATAAACGTGTCAAGTGTATTGTCACGCATATTATGAACACATGCCATATCTCACATTAATACAATATGTGGATAGTTTGTAAAAAAAAACTGAGTTACAAAACTTGTTTGCATATATACAGGTGGAATGCTAATAAAAGTTTGTTGAAAATACGTATACCATGTCTATTTTCAAACAAAAAATTTCATATAATTTTGGCATAGAAGCGCTATGTATTAAAATAAGCGATTATGGAACAATTGGCGAGTTATGAACTCCACACTCACGTTAAAGTGTAAAACTGTTGTATTGCTTTATAACATGGCAAAAATATATTATTTTTACTAAATTTTCTACGAAGACAATTAGTATTAGTACGTTTTTTACACTCGCTGTGTTTAATTGAACATTTAAAATATAACTAAAATAATATTTGTCTTAACATGTTGGGTTGAACACCACGCGTATTAATAAAGGTTTAGCTGCCATCCAAGAGCAATAAACTCTAAACAGTAGATACAAGATCCAAATGAGTGATTGTAGAAGAAAAAAATACAAAAATAAATGGCTAACCAGGTAGTATTTTTAACAGTTTTATTAATAGGATGTGGTTAATTTTGTAGCAGTTTTATTACTATTAGTANTCTAACCAGGTAGTATTTTTAACAGTTTTATTAATAGGATGTGGTTAATTTTGTAGCAGTTTTATTACTATTAGTAACAATAAACAATACCCACTGTGCTTTGTTTTTATTTTATATTTTGCTATACGGTAAAACAAAGTAGTAAGGTGGTAATGTCAATAATATAATAACAATAAAAAACCAGTGCCAAATGTCTTGCTTATGTTTGACGTTCTCGAACAATTTCCAGGTATTTGGGGCAAATTTTTGAGAGAACTGAGTGTTCGCCTGTGCAGTTGATACATTTAGGGGTTGTGACTGGTTGAGTGCAGGCGCCCATGGGGTGTGGGCCCGGCGCAGTGGGGGGGCAGATCTGTGGCACGGAACAGAAGTTCCGGGTGTGTCCCAAGACTTGACAGTTTCTGCATTGTGCCACGTCTGACGGTCTTCTTTGATAGGGGCTGGATGAACCAGTGCCATATTTACCCTAGTGACTTTGTGTTGGAGGGAGGGGGGGGGAGATCAGTGTTCTGCGCGGCCGTTACACAAAATAAACGTTGGGGGCTCCAACGTGTGTTTGTTGGGGTCGTTGCTGTCAGGAATTTTCTTTTTAAGTTGGTAGACATGCTGTGCCTGGTAGCCGCTGCTTGTGAGATCTAGCTTGATGTCCTCTGTATCTGTGGTCGGCGTGAGGTCAAAACTGCTTTTTGTGGCTTGACTGAAGTTTAGCTGGACCTGAAGAAGTCAATGTGATTTGCAGTGAGCAGTGTGAGAGCGGACTGGTACCGTTGGAGGTCTCTGGTGAGTATGCGTGTGCCTATGTTTGAGGGGAGAAACGAGAAGCCGTCTTTGCTGATAGCTCGCAGTTTTCGTATCAAGAGGTTGAATTCAGTGGCGTCTGGAACCACTGTGCGGAATTGCGGTTTTTGTGGTGGTGTTGTTGGGTTTGCAGTCGGCTGTGCGCGGGTGGGAGGTTGACCCAGAAGGGCCGGGGTGCGAGTTCAATGAAGCCTCATCGCCGACATCCTGCAATGGGACATACCGGGTCGACACCGGGTAGTTGGGTTTCGCCTCAGACGACGGGCGGAGACGCTTGTTCTCCTTGTCTGTGCGGTTTTCAGCCGTGATTGCAGGTTTTCCTCATCGTTTTTGGTGCTGGAATTCCGTTTCCATGTCCTCCGATTTTAAAGGACAGGAGGAGGGGGGGGGGGTTTGTGGTGGTGTTATTGTGGTTTGTGGTTGAAGTTGGCACCCGTGTGGTGCTTAATGCCTTGGTCGTGATCGTGCAGACGTCAGGGTCACGAGGCTTGGGTTCTCCCGCAGGAGGGCTGTGAAGTTTGCATCTAACCCCGGGAGGCCCTGCGGCAACCCCTCGTCCGTCATCGTGGTGAGGTTGTCTGGAGCAACTAACGAGTGTTTGTGTGCCTTATCACGCCGCAGTGCACTCTGACCGCTGACCCTCGCGGACTAGGCTCGAGGTGATGGAGCGAGCGAGCTTACTCGACCGGCCAGAGAGATCGATGCCGCGCATTCTTCAAAGAGGCAAGACCGCACCCTCCACGAAAGAAGGAAGAGCCGAGAGTGAAGTGGAAATGTTGTTTGTCTACTCTTGTCGCTGACATTAGAACTCCCTGGGAAAGAAGGGGGGGGGGAAGGGGCAACCGAAAGCCCCCATGGCCTTGAGCAGCAGGCCCATTGCCAGGGACAGAAGGGGTGGGGAGTATGTTCACTCATTCCTAGACCTGTACAGTCGAGTTCGCTAATATTGGTCATAGAGCATTTGGAAAAGAGTAATTCGGCGAAGTGTTCGTTGGCGTTATTCGTTTCATTCAAATACAGGCGGTGTTCAACTGGCACTTTACTTACATTTCAAGCCACCCGTATTATGATACTAAAATTATGCATTCCGTAGTTTTGTACATATTTTTAGAGTGTAACGATTCTTACCAAAATACGTAATTACATAATCGCAGCGACAGCCGAAGTAGAGAATATTAATGGCTTCCGAACTGAATGCTACTAAACTCACAAATTAATAAAATATACTAATGTACTTGTACTACTAATAATAATAATGGAACACAGCCTATGTATTAATAATTATATTCATACATTATCTGCATATTTGGCCATAAGTGACCATAAAAAATTACTAAGCAAGTTTTTTTTGTCATATTTTCTACTAAAAGAGGAAATTGATACACGATGCAAGGCGCAAGTTTGTAAGCAATACATTTTTAAAAAATCTGTGTCAAAAGCAAGGCAAGTAATAGTTTCCGTTTACTGCTGAACCAAATGGATTGTCACGCTACACTCCTATTATATCATAGCTAGGGGCAGTGATATTTCGTGAAAATATTTCGAGACAAGATACAGTCCAAAGCATTGTAGGGTCGTCCAGCTTCTTTGATTGGCTAAAAAACGTTCTGGCCCGTGTTAACCGTTTGCGGACGAATCACGAAGGTTTAAAGTTGGAGTTCCTTAGTCCTGAGTGGCTTGGTCAAAGACGGACACGGCAACAGCAGCCAACGGAGGTATAACAACAGTTGAGGTGGGTATATAGTATTGAAGTCTACTGTGTGCTCCGGTTTTCACGCGAAAAGTCACTGGCCCTAATCATAGGTAATAATGCATGAAATAAAACCCGAATTACTAATATTTACGAGTGAAGATGAAATCTTTAGCTAACATCCATTTAATGCTTACAGTTATTTATGAACAAATATCAATTTTATGCTTGGGGGGGGGGACTATGTTTGGTAAGTTTTCTATACATGGGTTTTGTTACTTTTTTTCTTTTCGGACTTCAGAAATTTGGCCTTTTACGTTACTTTCACAGTAAGTGAGGCCGAAAACATTATATCACTGCGGTTGGAGTAAACTGTCGGACTTGACCTCGCGGGGATTGCAGTGAACCTGTCCCGCACTCTAAGCAAACCGCCGTCGAACACTCTTCTTCCGCCGGAAGGCGTGGATGCCACGAGGCCGGAACCGAGGTCCCATTTAACTCGCAGGACGTGATGTAAAACAACTGCAAGCAGAACAACTTGGTTTATTTAATTTCTTAATTTCCACGGTCCATGATTCGCTAAAAGGAGAGACATGATCAGAAACCTTGTTAAAACTGTATCTGCAATTCCTTTGGTATTCCCGAGCATGTCGCGAAAGCATTCACACGACAAAGGACTTTCGTACGAACGAACTTCTTAAATTACATTTATTGTAGTTTCGAAAACGACATTTTAAAGGGACGTTGCAGTCCGTAAATAGTTTAGGAAAGTGACACGACATAGACGGAAAACGGCAACACATCCAAGAAATATAGATAACTTTGATCTGGACTGAATTTCGGAAAAAAATTTCCGGTTGTATGGTTTATTTATAACAAATCTTAAATAATTAAATAACGTATTCGTTTTTAAGTTAAGATAATGTATAAACCTGCAATTCAATAATTTGCATAACATTGTAAAAATTTCATATAACTTTAAATTTTAAAAACCATTTGTATTGCTAAGTCATATAGTTCAATATGTAAACTACAGGCTGTTTGGAAACTGAACACCCTAAATCCAGACATAGTTGAATCGTGTTCAAAGTTGTTGCATACTACGTATCTGAAATGTAAGCGGTGAACACAATTCCATGATATAAAAACAGTTTTCTGAGATAAGCGTATAGGGATTTTGTATTACAATTGGTCAAAAGAAACTATATCTGGCGTTTGGGCGATCAGTTTCCAAACCTTATGAGTGTACTAATATTAGTTCATAAAAATAAACTTGAAAACTATTATCTTTCAAATTAGGTGTATTATTCTGCTCTAAATTGTTCAGCTTATTTTCTATTACAGTCAATTGCTTAGTTATTTATCATGCCACAGAAGCTTTCTTGTTCAAAATAAAAATGAAAGTGATAAAGCTATTACGAAGAAATGTTGTTCACAATGGTAGTGAACTTAAAATTGTATAGAAATGCTGAGCAACAATTATTTGCTTACGTAAGTAACAAATTCAACAGTTATGGTTGCAATATTCCAAGATGTCCACATGGTACACGAAATGTGTTTGATACTCTTTTTCGTATATTCAAACCTAGAAATTAAATAACAACGTTTGTTTTAAAGTGATATGTGTGTAATTCTGGTTATAAACAAAGCTTCAATCCCTCTGGGCCTTTCTCATAGAAGTGAGATAGTACCGAGCTGATGCTGCAACCATCTCGAGTGAGTTAGTCCATTCTTGGGCCGGACCAGTTGATACCGTATTCATAAACCTGGACTATCGTCGGGCTGAAGGTTAGTCGCAATATCATCCTCGTACACTGTTGCCAGTGCCGCGATATCATTCCCGTACACTGTTGCCAGATGCACCGCTCATGCGCACTTCAGTTCTTCATACAGAAACAAGCTCTCGCTTGCAAGGACAACTTACGTTCCGACAACTTCCACACAGAGACGCTGCTTTGGTTATGTTATATAGTGAATATACTTTTACCATGACCAAATTTCTGATAACATTCCTCCCAAATAATGAATACAGTATTTCATAATTATTTACTTGTGTGCTCAGTTTTACAGAATGCAATACTTGTATTTTGGTTTAATATTGCGAGTTCAAATCTCGATTTTCATTTTAAAAATTTATTTTGTACAATGGGAAACTTAATATGCTCAAGTAACCAAAAATATTATGCTCGATATTATTTCTGCACTGACAGTAAAAAGATTTTATCAATAAACCAATGTATGTACACTGAAGAGCCAAAAAAANTCGATATTATTTCTGCACTGACAGTAAAAAGATTTTATCAATAAACCAATGTATGTACACTGAAGAGCCAAAAAAAACTGGTACATTTGCCTTATATCGTGTAGGACAACCCCCCTACCCCCCTCAAGCTCGCAGAAGTGCCGCAAGACGACGTGGCATGGACTCGACTTACTGTCTGAAGGTATGCAGGAGGCAAATCACACCATGAATCCTGCAGGACAGTCCACAAATCCAATCTGCGCCAATTTGTGAAAGGGTTGCACGTCTGTCACGTTTAATGATTCTCGTCAGTCGTCGTTTGTCCCGTTCTTTCACGATCTTTTTCCGGCCGCAGCAATGTCGAAGATGTGATGTTTTACTGGATTCCCGATATTCACGGTACACTCGTGAAATGGTCGTACGCGAACATCCGTGAAATGATCGTACGCGAACATCCAAATGTTATCGCAAACTCGGAGATGCTATGTCCCNGTCGTACGCGAACATCCGTGAAATGATCGTACGCGAACATCCAAATGTTATCGCAAACTCGGAGATGCTATGTCCCATCTCTCGTGCACCGACTATAAAACCACGTTCAAATTCACTTAAATCTTGATAACCTGCCATTGTAGCAGCAGTAGCCGATCTAGCTGCCGACCGCATCGCGTTACTCTGANGCGAGTTGACGTTTGACAGTGTGGGTGTGCGAGTTGACGTTTGACAGTGTGGGTGTGCGAGTTGACGTTTGACAGTGTGGGTGTGCGAGTTGACGTTTGACAGTGTGGGTGTGCGAGTTGACGTTTGACAGTGTGGGTGTGCGAGTTGACGTTTGACAGTGTGGGTGTGCGAGTTGACGTTTGACAGTGTGGGTGTGCGAGTTGACGTTTGACAGTGTGGGTGTGCGAGTTGACGTTTGACAGTGTGGGTGTGCGAGTTGACGTTTGACAGTGTGGGTGTGCGAGTTGACGTTTGACAGTGTGGGTGTGCGAGTTGACGTTTGACAGTGTGGGTGTGCGAGTTGACGTTTGACAGTGTGGGTGTGCGAGTTGACGTTTGACAGTGTGGGTGTGCGAGTTGACGTTTGACAGTGTGGGTGTGCGAGTTGACGTTTGACAGTGTGGGTGTGCGAGTTGACGTTTGACAGTGTGGGTGTGCGAGTTGACGTTTGACAGTGTGGGTGTGCGAGTTGACGTTTGACAGTGTGGGTGTGCGAGTTGACGTTTGACAGTGTGGGTGTGCGAGTTGACGTTTGACAGTGTGGGTGTGCGAGTTGACGTTTGACAGTGTGGGTGTGCGAGTTGACGTTTGACAGTGTGGGTGTGCGAGTTGACGTTTGACAGTGTGGGTGTGCGAGTTGACGTTTGACAGTGTGGGTGTGCGAGTTGACGTTTGACAGTGTGGGTGTGCGAGTTGACGTTTGACAGTGTGGGTGTGCGAGTTGACGTTTGACAGTGTGGGTGTGCGAGTTGACGTTTGACAGTGTGGGTGTGCGAGTTGACGTTTGACAGTGTGGGTGTGCGAGTTGACGTTTGACAGTGTGGGTGTGCGAGTTGACGTTTGATAATGTGGGTGTGCGTGTTGATGTTTGACAGTGTGGTGTGCGAGTTGACGTTTGACAATGTGGGTGTCCGTGTTGACACTTGACAGTGTGGGTCTGCGAGTTGACGTTTTACAGTGTGGTGTGCGGGTTGACGATTGACGAGCTCAAGTTACACCGACTTGATGGCAAACTCACAGTTCACATGCACGCTACATGCGANTGATGGCAAACTCACAGTTCACATGCACGCTACATGCGAACTGACAATCTGCCTTGGAGAAACCGGGTAGCGAACCCCCGACCCTCAGACTACAAGCCAGCCACTCTGCCACTGAACTACGAGGGCAGAGCATCTCTTCACACCTCAGCGGGCACTACAATCTATTTTAAATTAATTCCTTTTTTTTACTAACACTGAATTCTAGAGATTTTCTATTTGTAGCAATTATTTGCGTTTTCTCAGATCAAAATTAATTATTTTTTATATCGATTAAGGTCTTATACATAGGGCCAGTGACTTTTCGCGTAAAAATCACAGCACAAAGTAGACTTCAATTCTATATACACACCTCAGCTGTTGTTATACATCCGTTGGCTGCTGGTGCCGTGTCCGTCTTTGACCAAGCCACTCCGGACTAAGTAACTCCGACGCTGAACCTTCGTGATTCGTGCGCAAACGGTTAACACGGGCCAGAACAATTTTTTAGCCAATCAAAGAAGCTGGACGACCCTATACTGCTTTGGACTGTATCTCGTCTCGAATTCTTTCCGCGAAATATCACTGCCCCTACATATACACCATAGTCTACATGAACCACGAGTTGTTTACTCACGTAAAATGATTGAAAAAGAAATTCCTACACTGAATCATTCGTAATTTAACAAAATTGACCTATAATGTATTTTATGTTTGAGATAACCGTTATCTTTCTTCAACTAGCATTTAATTAATAGCAAACGTCGTTTATTTTAACGACCGCGATGTTTATTTCCGATTCAGTGGGACGTTATTCTTGCCCTTGGTCTGGACTATAAGTTAGTACGTAATAAAACAAAATAATCTTCGGACTAGGGTTAGACCGGGTCTATGAATACGACAAAATTTGGTCGGAGGATGATCTTGCTTTAGTGCGGACTAAAAACTACTATGGATGGGGCCCATTAGTTTTTACACGAGCGAAGATTCACAGGTGCAGGTAACTATTTCAGTATCTACCCACCATGCTCATTGTTTAAGTTCGTAGGCGAGTTCTGCACAGGACTTTATAAATGCATTAGCAAAAATTTCAATACTATAATTTATTTTACCAGAGACGTAAGAAAATATATAACATTAGGAGCCTATTTATAAATACCTTTTCCGAGGCTTGGAACACCGACAAAATGTCTGCTAAGTTTATTCCTTCAGCCAGATGTGCGTAGTCTTCCCTCTAGGTTAAATTTCTCATTTTAGTGGAACAAGTTACAAGAATCCGTGCATCCATTAAGTGACTTAAGCACGAATAACCTACCGTTACGCCAATTCTTACTTTAAAGTTGTGGGAGGGCAACAATCCTATTGCGTTATTCTCTGCATAAAATTCTTTAGCTTGTAGACTTTACATGCAAAGATATTTCAAGCAATTAAAAAAATATATAGATGGATTTTATGGCTTTCGCATAATCATAATGATAATAGAAACATTTTCATTGCGTGTCTGTGCGCGCATTATTTGCGCTCTGTTCGCACAGAATCCTTCTCCGAGCTTGAGCTATGACCACAGTCTTGCCGCTGCGTTCTGTTATGAGTCTATCCTGCTCGTAAATCATTAGGATATGAATGGATAGGATAAGGTAAGAAGAAGACGACTTTTTTTTTACAAACGAGTTTATGCGCACTGGTAGTAATGTGAGGAAAAAATAAAAATTAGTTATTACGCACTAAATAAGGCAATGTCTAGCAATGCAGTATCATAAACATAGTTTATGACACTGTATTGCTAGACGGTTGGTGAAACGGCTCTTGCGTCGTTCAAGTCACCTCCACTCGTGACTTGAACGGCGCAAGAGAGCACACGGTATTTACTTTCCTTCTCCAACAGTTATAAATTGTTACATGGAATTCTATGGCATGAAGCCAGCGGAAGAAAGGATGCTGATGAGGGACGTTCTTCAGGTTTGACGGAGAGCGTGATAAAGAAGGAGCTGACCCGAGTCTCACACCCTGGACTCGTTTCCCCGATGTCGGGACGTCGCCGTTCCAGGACCAGCAGTTCGCCGGCCCGATGACACTCGCCGACTGTCTCGCCCACAGCCCTTATAGCCCCAGTCCACTCTTCGCCCCTCCGCGCGTGTGTGTTAACGTGGTGCATTGCGATTGGCTCCCGTTGTGCACCAGAGGCGGAGTCTGCTTGCAGTTTGTTATCATTGTCCAGGAATGTCCAGACGTTTGCTGGAGAACCACACATGTTCTGGAGTTCTTTGCGCATTTGCTTCGGCAGTTCAGACATTCCACTCCGGCTCGCTGTTACGGCTTCGTGGTTTGCCAAACTCGCCTGTTGGCCTCCTTGCCGGCTGTTGTTTTGACAGGCGGTGCACCACGAGGCCATGCGTTCGCAAGCACAGTCCAGCCGTCAACCGCTAGCCACTGGCTGAAACCTTACGCAGTCGAATTGTAATAGTGTTAACTCAGCCTTCTTTGTCGGCCAAGTGAGAGGTTATATTGTGGTACCTTTATGCCAAGTATGAAAACACTCAAGTAACGATGCAATCAGTATTTTTTAAAAAATAAAATTTGGCGAGTCTTGAAACTGAAATAAATGTCCACGGCGCACAATATTTGCCAACAGTATTTGCAACAGTTAGGCTTCTCAAATCCACCGTATAAACTAAAACCTCCTTATGTCAAGTGTTGAAGCGAAAGTAGATAAACCTCGTGTAATTACAATATTAATAAACCAACAAAACAAACCCAAAACGGATGTAAATAATAATTTGTAATAACATCACTCATTTAAGAAGTAAATTTCGAAGTTTCTTATTTACAGTACGTTTGTGGTAAACAACTTGCCTGGTTTTTGTGTTTTGGAACATAATTTTTTTTAATGTAGGGCAGGTCTGTAATCAACAATGCTTGAAGTTACTTTCTACCTACGGTTTGAATAATAATAATAATAATAACGAAATAACGCAACCATATTCACTTATGCATAACGGTTTCCATACTTTAATTTTTACGTTCTTTATTAGAAAATTGCAAATACTGCCATCAAATGCCAAATCGGGGGAAAAAAAATCACATACGAATACGAATATTTGATTTTGGTAAACGCAAGAATTTGCTCGTATTTCGGATATTTCTATTGTGGCAGTCAAACGCCAGACAACTAACCAATGTCTATTTCACATAGATACGGCGTAACAATAGCGCAAGGCTTCGCATATGCTCGTATTTCGGATATTTCTATTGTGGCAGTCAAACGCCAGACAACTAACCAATGTCTATTTCACATAGATACGGCGTAACAATAGCGCAAGGCTTCGCATATGCTCGTATTTCGGATATTTCTATTGTGGCAGTCAAACGCCAGACAACTAACCAATGTCTATTTCACATAGATACGGCGTAACAATAGCGCAAGGCTTCGCATACGCATTGAAACGCTAAATAACATAGTTTTGTTTGTATCCAGCTCGGTTCTTGTTAGGCAATGGTACAAAAACTAGACGTCGACTTGACCAGCGTATGGCAAGCGATAAGCACTCAGCCACCCTTCTTTTATCACCCCTTCCCCTTCCCCCTTCGCGGAAGGGTGTCTTAGGCCTGTTAGTGGCGGAGTAAAAAGTATTATTCAGACCTCACAAAGTCTTCTAAATTCAATTCTTCAAATAATAAAAAATCTACTTATTTTAAAAAAAATACGAAACTCTATATTTAAAAATAATAATTAAACACGTATATTAGATACATTCTGTTGCCGAGATAATTTCGAGCTCTAAGACTCTCAATTCAATGGGGGAGATTTTTACTTTTCATTGCGATGTTCCATCTGTTCACTAAACAGAAATTAGTACATTTCTCACATGTGTAAGTCTACTATGATTTCGAGCGAGGATTTGAGTATAAAAGTGTTTCGACCACACAACTATCATCATCATTGAACGCAATACCATTTTGTACCATCCCACAACGGAAACAAATAAAGTGTTCGTGAAAAGCTTATAAGAAGGGCCAGTGACTTTTAGCGTAAAAAACCGGAGCACACGGTAGACTTCAATACTATATACACACCTCAGCTGTTGTTATACCTCCATTGGCTGCTGGTGCCGTGTCCGTCTTTGACCAAGCCACTCAGGACTAAGTAACTCCGACACTGAACCTTCGTGATTCGTGCGCAAAC
>NQII01003379.1:82786-166643 GCA_002778355.1 Clitarchus hookeri | reverse complement strand
CTGCAGCGCCGGACAAGACTGGTCGGCCGCGCATCCCCCACTCAACAACTCGTGTACACAGATTGCGCCGGCAGTGGCTTTATAGCAAGTTCCTGAGTTCAAACCAAACAAAGAGATTTTTAAGTTTTATCATTTGGTACCCCTGCCAGGGAACTTCTACAGGTTGCATTAGGGGAGAGAGAGGATAGACAGGTTAACGTTTTGTTGGCAAACTACGTGGGCCTGGGGAATCTATGGGGTCTCGCACTCTTGATGGTACGAGTGCAGGAAGGCGGCAGTTAGTCTGGGTACCGGTAGATTTTTCTACTTTGAGATGTTTTAGGTTTCCCGTTCCTCTTTCTGGCGATAGAAAGGAGCCAGGTGGGACAGACTAGCTGTTTACAACCTGGGTGCCAGACATGCTATACGATTGGGAGGACAAGAGCTCTCACAAGGGCTGGCTTGTACCTCCCCCGCGCCGAGGTAGTAGCGGCCCTGTGGTGCACAATGGTGGACATAGCACCAGGTTATACTTACAACCGACAGAAAACTAGTTCATGTAAAAATGCAAATTTAAAAACGTCTCATTTAAATTAGTTATTCATTGTGAATATACATCTTATTAATTAATTTGACTTACATTGTGCCGTGAAAAAATTTGTTAGTGACAAAATGTGTATAATAAAATTTTGAAAGTGTTTTAAAGTATTTTAGGTAAATGTTTTGTAAGTATTATTCTCAAGTCTTTTTTAAATTTAATTATGTTCTTTACTCAAACCTTTATTAGTTGTATTTAATGTCTTTCTTCAGTCATTTTATCGTTTTTTTCTACTTACATGAATTATTTGCGTACGTAATGAAATTTAATTTTAGTCACGCCAAAGAAGTACAACTTCTTACGCGCGTACGTAAGTACACGCACCCATTTTTTTACTTGCTATAAATATCTTTCCATGTAATGTCCACAAGCCAAAGAATTTCAGGCAGATAATAATATAATGACATTGTTGCCCTCCCACAACTTTAAATTAAGAATTGCCGCAAGTTATTTGTGCTTGTGTCACTTAATGTGTGCACTAGAATAAGAAACTTAACATTGACTTAACTGCCACGCACATCGGGCAGAAGGAATAAACTAAGCATACATTTAAGATGTATTTAACCAACTGCGAATAATCTTTACGGGATAATTTAACCCTCTGAGAACCGCATTGATTTAAAGTTTTATCTGTGGCATTCAATTGGTATTTGTCAACGGCACAGTACTTACCAATCCTCGATATTTGCGTTGTTCTCACAGCTGGTTAACTACGCACTGATTGTAGATACACTGAAGAGCCAAAAAAACTGGTATAGTCGTGCGTATGCAAATAACCGAGGTATGGAACCAATCAGAGTAACGCGATGCGGTCGGCAGCTAGATCGGTTACTGCTGCTACAAAGGCAGGTTATAAAGATTTAAGTGAGTTTGAACGTGGTGTTATAGTCGGCGCACGAGAGATGGGACATAGCACCTCCGAGGTAGCGATAACATTTGGATGTTCACGTACGACCATTTCACGAGTGTACCGTGAATATCGGGAATCCGGTAAAACATCACCATCTTTGACATCGCTGTGGCCGGAAAAAAAGATCGTGAAAGAACGAGACAAACGACGACTGACGAGAATCATTAAACGTGACAGACGTGCAACCCTTTCTCGTATTGGCGCAGATTTCAATGCCACCTGCATACCAAAACGTAGTTAAAACCCATTGTGACCCCCCCCTTCCCCTCCCATACTACATCAGAGCCGTACTCGTTCCCATTTTGAAACCACAAAAAAATATATTTTAACATCATGCTACTCCTGTTAGATAAAATATGATTTTAATAAAGTGTATCTAATGGAATTAAGATTTGAAACAACGGTGATAAAATCACTGATTGTAAGGTTAGCGTATGCTTACATCAAAAGCCACAATCTTATTTTGCAGGTAGTGTTTTTGCACGTAACAGTTGATATTTTATAGCAACCATATTTATCTCAACTTCAAGTAAATATTGATTAGTTTTACGAAAAGTATGACACTTTTTCTGATATTATGTTTTTTTTTCAACAGTCATCAGTTTTTAATTTTTATGCCATTCTCGAGACAACTGTGTGAAATTACCGTAAAGTACTATTCGTTTTCACGTAATGCCACCGGTGACTGTAAAACATACCACACAAAGTTTGCATTTATACAAAAGCATTGTGGTAGTAAAATTAACTCTCGTAGTGTATAATACACAATAATATCACAACGTACAAGTATTTTTTTATGGTTAATTGTTTACTTTATGTCATTAATAGTTTACTATACATCAACCATCATCATGTACTTGAGACACTATTGTAAGTCCAAATTCGTCAGAATAAATTTGCGAATTTGTACAAAACAAATTGTAAAATGTATTCTTGTAGTGTAAATATACCTAGTCGAGGCATGGTAATTTACATAAAATAAAGTGTGTNCATTTATACAAAAGCATTGTGGTAGTAAAATTAACTCTCGTAGTGTATAATACACAATAATATCACAACGTACAAGCATTTTTTATGGTTAATTGTTTACTTTATGTAATTGTTTACTATAAATCAAGCATCATCATGTACTTGAGACACTATTGTAAGTCCAAATTCGTCAGAATAAATTGGCGAATTTGTACAAAGCAAATTGTAAAATGTATTCTTGTAGTGTAAATATACCTAGTCGAGGCATGGTAATTTACATAAAATAAAGTGCGTNACAAATTGTAAAATGTATTCTTGTAGTGTAAATATACCTAGTCGAGGCATGGTAATTTACATAAAATAAAGTGCGTAGTTAACCACTTACCTAACTACGCCTATGTAATATAATAATAATTTTCAAGTTTTAATGCTAATTATTTACTTTTATGTCATTCTCAATACATGTGTGCGAAATTACGTATGACTTACATGTTTTTTTCGTGTTACGCCACGAATAATACTTACTTACCAAAAAATTTCAAAATATATTTTACCAAAAAACTGTGCTTATTTGTAAAAAAAAAAAAAAAGCAATGTGGTAGTAAAACAAATATTGTATAAAATACAAAATGGTAACGGGTTTGTATAAAAACTATGTTTTGTGAAGTTATACACTTCCATGATTTTTATTATATCAAATTTTTCCAGTTTTCCGACATCTATTTTTTTCCCCAACATCCTCAGTACATTTTCGTGAAATTACGTATAATGTGCACATTTCTTTTTTTATGAAACACCACCATTAAAGCAAATTTACAAAAAAGTGTATATTTGTACAAACGCATCATGATTTTAACATTTTAACGTGTTGTGTAAAAGTAGGTGGCATGCTTTTACACAAACATTGAAATTTGTCGTTTTACACTTAAAAACCTGTAATTTATTCAGAATGTTTATGTTTATAGAAAGTGCTATTGTTTATCTTCCGGTAATCCTCAGTACATTTGTGTAAAAGTAACGCAATGTACTTACTGTACATGTATTTTCGTGTTACACCACCGTTAATGCAAACTTACCAAAAGTGGCGTGGATTTGAAAAAAAAAACGCAACTTGTTAGTAAAATAACATATATTTTGTGTAAAAATACACAATGGAGGCTTGTTTGTACAAAATACATTGAACTATATAGTTTTACACTTTAAAAAAATTTAGTTTAATAGGAATGTTCAAGTTTTTAAAATTGTTATTAGTTTACATTTTCCTTATCCTCAGTACATTTGTGTAAAAGTACGTACAATGCACGTGTGTTTTCATGTTACGCCACAGTCAGTGCGAATTTACCGAAATCAGTGCATATTTGTACAAACGCCACGTCGTAGTACAACTTATTTGTTGTGTAAAAATACATAATTACGGCTTGTTTTCACNGCATATTTGTACAAACGCCACGTCGTAGTACAACTTATTTGTTGTGTAAAAATACATAATTACGGCTTGTTTTCACACAAACATTGAAATGTGTAGTTTTACACTAACACGATTGTTATTTTATCTGAATATTCTAGTTTTTTTTTTTTTTTAAGGTTAGCAGTTAACTGTTTGGTATTTTTAATTACATATATGTGTAAAAGTACCTGCAATAAATATGTATTTTCATGTTACACAACAGTCAGTGCGAACTTACCANTATATGTGTAAAAGTACCTGCAATAAATATGTATTTTCATGTTACACAACAGTCAGTGCGAACTTACCAATAAAAAATGTACATGTAAGCTTGCGCTTTTTTAAGTGACCATTTATGTTGCATTTGAAAGAAGAATCTGTATACAGCTTGTATTATAATTTATATTATACCACGTATTTCTAAAACGTGGGGAAAAACTTCGGCAGGAAATTCCTTACGAAAATGTACGTACACCTTATCCCCTAAAGTAATTACTAAGGCAGCCATGCGCCCGCAAAATTTAAATACCGTGGCCTTAAAGTTTATGGCACAAACACTGGGATTCATAACACTATTTTGTAAGTTCGATTAGCCAGTGTGTTGTAAAGATGCAATATTTTGCTTCTGGTGATGCGAGAGAAATTTTTGGAAACTATTTTCGAAACAGATGTCTGTAAGACGTGCAAGTATTTTTTTTATTTTTTTTTGCGGTGTACAGTTGCTGTCTTGTGCAACAAGCTGACAGAACCACTTCATCAAGAACTCTAGATCAGCCTTGTGCCTTCCATGCGCTCCATGCACATTGCAGCTCCATAAATATCATATCTCATAACGCCGACCTTGCAGTGAATCGCGCCAAAGGCCTTCAGTGAATCGCGTCAAGGCCGTGAGACCTTTCGCAATGTCTTACTACTTCTTTTTTTCTCTGCTGGTGCAAGCTGCACATACTCATAATTCATGCTCGCCTAGCCAACCGAACGGTTATTAGTTCTACTTGTATCGATGCATTTGCTACCATGTACTCCTATCCGCAAACTCGTAGGTTTATCTATTTAAATCAGAGAATCACATATATACGCTCATTTTTCACGCCTCGTGCTTGAGTTCCTGTTAAAATGTTTTCCCTACTCGAAGAAACTGACGTTGGCAAATTTATAAATTATATTCAGGGACCCGGAAATTTCGTGAATTCATTTGAGGACAAGCTAGATTCCAAACACATGCTTGTTTAACAATTCGACCGCAGTTTGTAAGAGACGCCCTGGGCGAGTTTTAGCCAGTAACTAACCTGTAAGTGAAATCGGAACGTATCTCGTGCCACCTGGTCTGGGGAAAACTTGAGCATCAGCCAATGAACAACTAACAGAAGTTCGACTACACAAAGGATTTTAGAGTTTAGCTTGCTGCTATATGAATCCGAGAAATTCCCGGCTCTCTAATTATAATTACTAATTAAGTTACTTATCGTGTTTTGGCTTTGTAATAAAATATTTAAATGTTGTGATGTCCGCTGCGGCTTTCTTTCCTGGAACAAAAACAGAATTGACGATTTTATGAGTACCGGTAGACACAACGTTCTTATACAGGATGATTCTAAAATCATGGGACAAACATTGAGGAGTGGTAGAGCTCACTAAAACAAACAATTATTGTATAGGAATATATGGGCGGAAGTGACGCGTTGAGGCACAAACACAAAAACATAACACATTAACGGAAACATAAAATGTTCATTAGCAGCATACTTAACGAGTGATTCCGTACAGAAAATGTTAAAACAGTTGCTGGAAATGCATCCACCAACAGTCACGCATGCTTGGCGACCTCTACATATGGCGTGATTGGCTGACAATGGTGGCGTGCGTGAAATACCCGGCGTATTTGAATCTGTTCGCCAATCACTCCACCGACGCTACCAAGCTTGCATTACTGTCGGTGGTAGCAATTTTGAGCAATTATTATAAACATTGCTGTAAAAAGGCATTTAGCGGCGACGTTGTAAATAAGCAATGTTTTGCATTCCATGTGTTATTTTTGTGTTTGTGCCTCAACGCGTCACTCCCGCCCATATATTCCTATACAATAATTGTTTGTTTTAGTAAGCTATACCACCCCTCAATGTTTGTCCCATGAATTTAGAATCATCCTGTTTATGACTACGGTCGGTTTACGGGGTTTTCCCGACCTTGGTAGCTCAAAGTTACGCAGAAATGGCAGGGAGGGAAGTCTGTATTGGGGAACAAAGCCACTCCGCCATGGAGAGGAAAGAAGGCTGGACTGTAGAGAAACACAGTTTGGCTTGGCAGCCTTATATCAGCTCCGAGAGTTTAACACGCTACATGTATTTCAGTGACGGACAGAAATTATACTCTCGATATATTTATTAATTTGTCCTCGGGAGAGGCCCGGTCGCTCTGGGCCACCCTCTCGTAACGCCACTGGAAAGCTACCGCCAGGCAGTTAATGGACGAGTGAGTGAGTGAGTGAGTGAAGGGATTTGGGCGGCTCTCAATAGCGAAGTCTTAAGGGCGGCAGGGGTGAGTATGGAGCATCGCCGGAATGAAGAGCCGGGGAAAACGGGAGATCCCCGAGAAAACCCGCCATCCAGCGGTATCGTCCGGCACGATTCCCACACGCGAAAATCCGGGAGTGACCGAGCCGGGGATTGAGCACGGTTCGTAGCTAACGGTTCGCGTTGAAGTGATCACTTTTTAATGTCGTACTTGAAAGTTCCTTCCAGTGTATTTATTTCTTTTTACCAATTGTTAATATAAAAATTTCCATCTTACTAATAAACACAGTGTGTACATTTCATAAGTAACAAAATTTAACGTCTAAAAACGTAAAAAAAAATATATTTTTTTGTAGTTATTATGCCTGTTGGGAGGGTTTTAAATAGTGCTCAGTCTACCGTGAATAGCATATACGCCCACGTCAAAAGAACCGTCATTCTGTTTCGCCTCTGTAAACTTATCTTCTCTGCAACTATACACTTCCTTTCGTTTATTCTATCGGAGTGTACGATTGGTTTTAATGCAAAGTGTGTGTGTGTGCGGGAAGGGGGGGGGGTGGAGGTTGCTTTATCGCCCTTCCTTGAAATTCCGTAACAGGTTTCAGATGAAACCAAGTTCTTCAGATAGAATTTGAACTGCTCATAAATTACCTGAGTGTCGCAACTTGTATAAGCCGAACAGCCAATCGGAACGTGTCCTTCGCAGCAGTCTCGTCGAAAAGTTGAATGTCACCTTGAAGCGTCAGCACTGGCGACAGAAACTCTCATGGTAGTCTTCTAATAATCACACTTCCACACTGCCATAACCACAATCACACGCATAGCTATATCCGTAACATAAAATTATCCTTTCCGGAGTTGAAATAATAACCTGGATGTGCCAATTTCTTAACCAATTTACACTAATATTTTGAAAGGGATATTGAAGAACAAGTCATATATATTTTCAAGCTTACAGGTTGCGTTCTTAATTTCATTGTTATTATTTGGAATCGCGTAATTTCCTAGTTTAGAAACGCAATTCATTTTACAGTGCGTAAAACAAGAAACGGGAATTGTTAGCCTTTTGAATAGATTTGTGAACGATCAACAAAACAAAAAAACAGCAGCCAATATATCATGCTTTCAGAAGTCAAATACACTTCGGCAATACCTAGACTTTCTTATCCAAGCAGAAGTAAGAAACAAACTNTATCATGCTTTCAGAAGTCAAATACACTTCGGCAATACCTAGACTTTCTTATCCAAGCAGAAGTAAGAAACAAACTCTACTTTCAGCAGAGTTCGTATTCCATAAGTGCTCTCGATGAGCTCACAAACTTAAGGTGAATCCCTAGTACAGTGTATTCGCGGTTTCTTCACAATTTGGAAACAAACCTTTGAAAAAACACCCCAGGTACGACGTGCTAACTGGTTTCCTAAATATCCCGCGCATCACAAGCGTTTTACACTTCTGTAAACATAAAATTACCTTAATTTAGATTAAATTGAACTTTTAATTAAGTTTCGTCTACCAATTATATTTTATTTATAATTAATATTATTAAAACAGGGATAAAATAGGTGTGTTGGTAATGCCTGGTAAAAATTGTTTTTTTATGAAACTATTATTACACGGAGTGCGGACGAATGCGATGCGTTGGCCCTCTGGTGTAATTTTCCAAGCTTTGACTGCATGAGGCGGAGGAATATCCTGGAAGTAGATCTTCAACAGGGCTTCAAAAAACTTGGAAGTAGCCGTGAATGGAGTATAGAAAGTGTTCAAGGTCACGTCTGATCATAAGGAAGCACTGTAACGGGGCCTCTCGACACTACGACATGCATTCCTAGGAAGCAGAGCATCGCAGAATAGATCTCGCAGGATATTACAATAAAATAAACTACACTGAAGAGCCAAAAAAACTAGTACACCTGCCTAATATCGTGTAGAGCCCTCGAGCCCGCAGAAGTGCCGCAAGACGACGTGGCATGGACTCGACTAATGTCTGAAGATATGCAGGAGGCAATTCACACCATGAATCCTGCAGGGCGGTTCACAAATCCAGTCTGCGCCAATTCGATAAAGGGTTGCACGTCTGTCACGTTTTAATGATTCTCGTCAGTCGTAGTTTGTCCCGTTCTTTCACGATCTTTTTCCGGCCGCAGCGATGTCGAAGATGTGATGTTTTACCGGATTCCCGATATTCACGGTACACTCGCGAAATGGTCGTACGCGAACATCCAAATGTTATCGCTACCTCGGAGATGCTATGTCCCATCTCTCGTGAGCCGACTATAACACCACGTTCAAACTCACTTAAATCTTGATAACCTGCCATTGTAGCAGCAGTAACCGATCTAGCTGCCTACCGCATCGCGTTACTCTGATTGGTTCCATACCTCTGTTATTTGCATACGCACGCCTATACCAGTTTTTTTGGCTCTTCGCTGTAGATCTCGTAAGAAATTATTACAAGCTTTTGAAGCCAGTGAAATAAGCTAGATGACACTTTGTACCTTTCTCCTTTACCCTTAGGAAACTCCGCAGAAAAGCGTAACAAAATGTTTTTTGAACCATTCTACACGATTTTTCTCTTTGACTTTATTTAATAGAATAATAGTAAAAAAAATTAAAGCCGTAGATATTTTTTTCCGTGGAGGAAAGTCGTATCTCCAGAACATTTAGTTACTGAGATATGTGTATTCGCTCAAACTCTGATTTTACTGGTAATATTTTACTAGATAATCTTCCTAACATCTGGGGAACATTTGATTAGAGGCGAAACTACATACAAGCTGGCTGATTCATGACTTACATCAATTTACTGTCCCGACATTTGTGACTTCGAAAACATCTTCCTGTTAAAAACGAATAAATTTCAGACTACAGCTTTCTCCTTAACACTTTCTACACGACGCTCGTGTACCGTACCGTTAAACATTTATAAATAATACCCGAGTTTTTAAAAGTTATGCCCCTACCTATTTAATTTGGTAGTTAAACTTTAGTAAACAAATAGCATTAAATAANCCCGAGTTTTTAAAAGTTATGCCCCTACCTATTTAATTTGGTAGTTAAACTTTAGTAAACAAATAGCATTAAATAAAATACCTATCAGTAGACAGGTAATGTTCCTTCCAAGGCAAAGGCAGGGGCTTGGGGCTGCGAATCTACGGATCCTCCGCCATCATGGAATTTCCCATTTTGTCCTCAAAATTTTCCTTTTTTCCAACAAAATTCCCCGTTTTTCCCTCAAAATCGACCATTTTCCCCTTGAAATCGGTCTTTTCACTCAAAATTTCCCTTTTATTCTCTCAAAATTTCCCGTTTTTCTCTCAAAAAAAATCTATGCCCCAAAATTGCAATAGCGAGCCCCCGAAAGGCAATTTTCGAGCCATTTGAAAGATTTGGGGGCTCGCNAATCTATGCCCCAAAATTGCAATAGCGAGCCCCCGAAAGGCAATTTTCGAGCCATTTGAAAGATTTGGGGGCTCGCTTAATACTTGTAGGGCACCACCCCTTCATCGCACCCCTAGCCAAACTCACCTCACCTCCATCCCAGCCCCTGAAAATTATTATAAAANAGGGCACCACCCCTTCATCGCACCCCTAGCCAAACTCACCTCACCTCCATCCCAGCCCCTGAAAATTATTATAAAATTTGCAAAAATAAAAAAAAATAAAAAACCAACACACACAGGCAGATAATTGTAAAATTAGCGATCACCTGTGTGAGAAGAAAAGTTTTAAAAAAGGAAGCTATCAGAGTGTGCAGGTCTGACGATTAACGAAAACCTACATCCACGAGAAATCGCTGCCACAGAAGGCTATACAGGATGTGGGGTGAAGTTCTTGTGGATGGCCGACCACACGGTTTGCATAGCACGAGATTATGGGAATATAATCGTAACCACTAAAGAAGATATGCAACGTATTGCATAATAACAGATCAACAAATAAAACAGGCCTCAAAATATAATTGCAATTTATCTCCTTGTTGTATTAGTTTCTCTTCTCTGTTTTAAAAAATAAATATTTACTAAGTTTTTCAAAACTGCAATTTACATTACCTTTTTTTCTGAATTGGTGGGGTACATGACAAACAATAAAATGAGAGGTAAAATTGTTTTAGAATCATACAAATATTTTTCTCATCAAACTATTTTATTATGTTTTCACATACATGTTAAGCAATATTAATTTATGTCCTTTTTTTATGCATTTATGTTACGACATATTTTTGCATTATTCAAACATAGATAAGCAAGATAATTTTTAAGACGCAAAGATTTTTTATGCATAATTCCCTGCTGTTTTTGTTTACACGCACCGACACACACCATGCGCCTGAAATAAGAATTGGCAACTATAAATGTATTCACACTATGTTGCTCTGTTCGAAATACGGTTTCTATACAGGCTGATTCTGAAATCATGGGACAAACTTTGAGGGGTGGTAGAGCTCACTAAAACAAACAATTATTGTATAGGATAGGAATATATGGGCGAAAGTGACGCGTTGAGGCACAATCACAAAAACATAACGCATTAATAGCCACCACGATCGCAAGATTTATCGAGTCTCGATTTGTTCCTATGGGGGCATTTGAAAGCCTTCATTTACGAGACTCCAGTTGATTCCATTGAAGACCTCGTCGCTCGACTATCCTGTGCGGCTGCACGCGTGCGTGAAATACCAGGCGTATTTGAATCTCTTCGCCAATCACTCCGCCGACGCTACTAAGCTTGCATTACTGTCTGTGGTAGCAATTTTGAGCAATTATTATAAGCATTGCTGTAAAAAGGCATTTAGCAGCGACGTTATAAATAAAGACTGTGTTGCATTTCATGTGTTATTTTTGTGTTTGTGCTTCAACGCGTCACTTCCACCCATATATTCCTATACAATAATTGTTTGTTTTAGTGAGCTCTACCACCCCTCAATGTTTGTCCCAGGATTTTAGAATCACTCTGTATAATGTTTGTTATTATCCACTGTCCTTCGCCGTTCTCGTCCGGTGAGATTGCCTTTACCTCGCACGGCAGGCTGGGACAAGTCGTCGTCAGCTTTCAAGGATGTATCCCACAGAGCTTTTCTCTCTTGGACCAACGTAACTAACGTTTCTACAACCATGACATCAGCCTGTATCGCCAACTTCACACAAATGATTTGATACAAAGAACACTGCGAATTTTGTACTATCACGCCGACGCGCATCTGATAGCACCACGATCACAAATAGTTATTATGCAACGTTGGGAGGCATCGACGCATTCGGCCGAAAAAAAAAAACGTACTCATTTGGTCGGTGTCAGACATCGGCCGAGTTCGGCAGAGTTCGGCAGAGTTTGGTAAAGTTCGGCAGAGTTCGGCAAAGTTCGGTTGAGTTCGGCTGAGTTCAGCAGAGTTCGGCCGAGTGGGTTGGTCCTGTAACCACTCCCAGACGATTACGTACTTTTGTTTGTTCAACCGATATCCGTCGTATTCGGCACAGTGAAAAATCGGTCAAATCGGTTCCAGTGTACGCGTAGCTTTACCCTTATTTTTTGTAATCTTCTGGGAATAGTATTTTTTTGAGTGGTAGTTAAATAGCTGTATTTAGAACAATTAAATTTTTTGTTTTTTTTTTAACGTATGTTTATTCCAGTATCACGCGAAGACTACTAAAATTGTTTTTAAGTTATTTTAATAAAAATAATTTTTTTTAAAATTTAATAACATAATACATATTAACAACAAGCTCATCAATAACTTTTAAACAATTTTTTTTCCTTTCAAATTCATTCTCTCTTTTTCAGACGTACATTTATGGAAATATCTTTGTTGAATAACTTGACTACGTTGGTTACACAACATTGCTCTGCTATACTATAACCGGTAAACATGCGAAATAGTTAGACAATAATTGTATCATTATATAATATTGTGTAGCCACTCGTATTTTGATATGGCATTCNGACATGCGAAATAGTTAGACAATAATTGTATCATTATATAATATTGTGTAGCCACTCGTATTTTGATATGGCATTCACAATAAAATATTTCGTTTCCCGAAACCTGTTATATAGTACATTTCTGAATATATTGCTAATTCGATCATCCAGGCACAAATATTGACAAATCCATGGTCCATTCATAAGAAGACGTGGGTTGCAGTCAGTGTAATATTTAATAACTTATTACTGCATTATATTCTCTAGCGACATTAAATTGCGAAATGTATGAGCCTATAACCAAGGCAAGAAGCTAGACTGGCTGCTTAGTGTTGGATATCATGCAAAGTGTCACAGATAATTACACGCTCACGTTTACAAGCCATCGCACTTAGCAAGCTCTACTTACTACCAGTTTGTGGTTAACTAACCGTAGTATGTGGTGACGAACTTGCTTCTCTCGTGCGGAGGAATCCACTTCGTCACCATCACGTGCATGGAAGGCCACGTTGGACCCTGCGAACATCACCGACACACTTGTCCCACTATCTCTGCATTTACATGGACATATGCTCATTAAATAAATGTTAAAGGAATCATTAATATTTAACCGTTCACCACTCTGATAGTTACAATGCACAGACATTACATTTCAGTTAACTATTTTATTAAGGAATGAATGCTGCCAAGTGATGAATGAAAGCTCGGCCCAACATTGCGGAAAAAAAAAAGCAGTGGGTGCTTTGTCACTAACATAAAATAAAATAAAATATTTATAAAACATTCAACAAAGGTGACTGAAACGTCGTATTATTATTCATTTTAAAGTATGCTTAGTAAATTTTATTTTACAACAAATTATGGACTGCTACCTAAAATTATGTAAAAGTGTACTTATTTTGAGTAATTTTTAAAAATTGCAACAATACTTCATGGCGTGATCTGAAAGATTTCTTGAAGAGACACATTTCACTGTGAATTATCTTATTTCGGTGAGTTAATTTTTATTATTTGTGCATCCTAGATAAAACAAAAATTATAACTTTGACATGCCAGTATACAAAATATTGAGGTCTAATTTTTCATGCGAGGAAATAGTAGTTGAAAATAATATCTACAAGTTAAACAAAGTTCGTTAGTATGAATATCAAATAATTAATTATTTGGTGATGTGCATCCTTTCACGCCAGTATCACTCAGGCAGTGTGGTTCTCGCACAGCACGGGGAGGGAGGTTGTACTCCGTTGCCTCTGCAATGTGTAAAGTACACTAACTAGTTGCTCCACTACCTGTCTAGAGGCGCATGTGTGCACATCATACGTCATCCTACTTCGGTCAACATGGATCTTCAACTGCGTGCGGTCTGGAGNGAGGTTGTACTCCGTTGCCTCTGCAATGTGTAAAGTACACTAACTAGTTGCTCCACTACCTGTCTAGAGGCGCATGTGTGCACATCATACGTCATCCTACTTCGGTCAACATGGCGCTTCAACTGCGTGCGGTCTGGAGCACAAATACTTCGTGTGCTGAAGTCACGTTGGAGCGAACTGCTTGGTATCGTGCCGCAAGTGAGGTTAAACAACTGAAAGATATTAAAATGTGCTAATAATTAGTGTATCCGTGTGTCTTTAGTGTGTGTTTGGGTGGTTTTCAGTATGGTTATGTTTATGTATACAACACACGCTAAAAAAATTTAAGTACGCAAAGTAAGGTTAACGATGTGCGAAGTTTGTTTACATGTTGTGCTGTCTCCATCTTATGTTCGACCAATAGCGAAAAAAACCGCACGGTGATTGTTTCGTTTCCTTGTGCGCCCAACAATGTACTTAGTGNCATGTGTGCACATCATACGTCATCCTACTTCGGTCAACATGGATCTTCAACTGCGTGCGGTCTGGAGCACAAATACTTCGTGTGCTGAAGTCACGTTGGAGCGAACTGCTTGGTATCGTGCCGCAAGTGAGGTTAAACAACTCAAAGATATTAAAATGTGCTAATAATTAGTGTATCCGTGTGTCTTTAGTGTGTGTTTGGGTGGTTTTCAGTATGGTTAAGAGTTATGTATACAACACACACACTAAAAAATTTTAAGTACGCAAAGTAAGGTTAACGATGTGCGAAGTTTGTTTACATGTTGTGCTGTCTCGATCTTATGTTCGACCAATAGCGAAAAAAACCGCACGGTGATTGTTTCGTTTCCTTGTGGGCCCAAGAATGTACTTAGTGACGTAATAAGTTTCCTAGCAGCTGTGTTCACGCAGACGAGAGAACATAGTCAAATCGTACTCACGGAGACAAGCCCCTGGAGCATGCGCATGGCGAGCAGGGCGGAGTAGTGCAGGCGAGCGGCTGCCGGGGTCAAAATGGCGGCGATGGAGCACAGCAGGTTGGCTCCGCCGAACACGACCTTGGTGCCCATCCGCTGCACCAGCATGTCGGCTGGGATCAGGCTCAGCACGTAGCACCAGTAGAAGGAGCCCAGCACCATCCCTTGCTGCTCGCCGTCCCACGAGAACTGCAACAGTACCCGAACACACCATTTACCTCTACTTGTACTTGCTGGGCACATTCCTTACACCGTCCTTTAGTTCTGCTCTCTGTCCCACGAGATCTGTATCCGCACCCGAACACACAATTTACCTCTACTTGTATTTGCTGGGCACATTCCTTACACCGTCCTTTAGTTCTGCTCTCTGTCCCACGAGATCTGTATCCGCACCCGAACACACAATTTACCTCTACTTGTATTTGCTGGGCACATTCCTTACACCGTCCTTTAGTTCTGCTCTCTGTCCCACGAGATCTGTATCCGCACCCGAACACACCATTTACCTCTACTTGTACTTGCTACATGAGTGGTGGCCCTCGAGCGCAACATGTGTATTGCTTACAGGTATTATACTATTTCTTATTATTTACTATTAAAGTTTAATTAAATATTTTTTAAATAAAAATGTATAACTTAAATATATACTTTTAGTTACCGTGTTTAATTTATATCACTTTTAATTTTATTATATTGTTCATTACAATGTTGTACTTTAAATTCATATAATGTAATATAAATGGCCACTGTTGCACTTATGAAGAGACATCTCCCGAATTGACGTGCTGAATCTAACTATGGAACTTCCGTTCCTAACCCACTTTAATTTAAAGCTTGGGGAGCTGCAAACAAGAGAGTTTTTGATGCATGTATGCATAAGGTGGGAAGGTACTTGTTGAGTAATCACAACCAATAAGATGCAGGCTTCGCATCCTGCAATAAGAGATATGAACCAGACATAACGTAGAGAATTGACACTTTTTTTTTAAGAATCAGGACGCTCACAAGGAAGATATTTCGTCACAGACTCGCAGTGTAGAGTACTGGTCAAATATTACGTTACTGTGAAGCATAGTGGCGATTGTGGACGCTGGAACCGAATGAGTGAAGCTGTACAAATATAGCGTTATTAGTGGGTTATCTGCGTGCATATTCCTGCGCATTCCTCTCTGCAACTTCTTGAGACATTCAGTTAGTATATTAGAACACATCAGTGTGGAAATGCCATATTTTCCTCATTTTTCTCGGCTTACAAATAACGTTTGCAACATGTGATGTGTNAACACATCAGTGTGGAAATGCCATATTTTCCTCATTTTTCTCGGCTTACAAATAACGTTTGCAACATGTGATGTGTGTTGAACTTTGTATACAAGTGTGAAGCGTGTGTTCGTTCCGAAAGGAAAAAAATATATTCCGAACACGTACACCGTGTTCTCTATAGTCAGACTCAGTTCTGCATCAATGTATTGTGATAACACAGTATTCAGCAAGATGAAGATTTTTCCCCGCTTGTGATTGGGTGATACATCACTCAGTTATCCGCGCACGGACCATATACAGAATTGTCGCTGGTTCACTGAAACGTCTCTCGGGGCGAGACGGTGTAGTGTTAAACGTTTCGGACTCGCATTATGAAGATTCGGGTTTGAATCCCGGTCCNGACGGTGTAGTGTTAAACGTTTCGGACTCGCATTATGAAGATTCGGGTTTGAATCCCGGTCCAACCATCCTGGTTTCGGTTCCCCCCGCAGTCACTCCACGCGAATGCCGGGATCGTTCCTTAAAACAGACGACGGCCGATTCCTTCCAGGTTCCTGCTCCTCTGAGCAACTTGCTCCGTCTCTAATGACCTCGCTGTCGGCGATACTTTAAGGGAACTCCCTAGTGGTCTTGAGGGGGGGGGGGGTCCCTCATTATGAGCGGTTGTGCCTTTTCTAATATTAAAAAAAATATAGAATATTTCAATGTACACTGAAGAGCCAAAAAAAAAAACCCTGGTATAGGCGTNACGAGAGATGGGACATAGCATCTCCGAGGTAGCGATAACATTTGGATGTTCACGTACGACCACTTCACGAGTGTACCGTGAATATCGGGAATCCGGTAAAACATAACCATCTTCGACATTGCTTCGGCCGGAAAAAGATCGTGAAAGAACGGGACAAACGATGACTGACGAGAATCATTAAACGTGAAAGAAATGCAAACCTTTCTCAAATTGGTGCAGATTGGATTTGTGGACTGCCCTGCAGGATTCGTGGTGTGAATTGCCTCCTGCATACNCTCAAATTGGTGCAGATTGGATTTGTGGACTGCCCTGCAGGATTCGTGGTGTGAATTGCCTCCTGCATACCTTCAGGCGTTAGCCGAGTCCATGCCACGTCGTCTTGCGGCACTTCTGTGAGAAATAGGGGGGGGGGGCTACACGATATTAAGCAGGTGTACCAGTTTGTTTTGGCTCTTCAGTGTATGTCTCTTTTCAGGACAGAAATAGCATTCGATATTTTTTTGCCCATTCATAATTTGCTTCCTGAAACGGCCGTTGAAAAGAGCCAAAGTCGGCGAAAGTCGCTGTGAGTAGCCCTTTCTTTACGATGTTTATTCTTCTGTAGAACAGCATCTTAAACTATGGCGACAGCGGTGTAACTTCTCTGAACAGACTGCTGTATTACAACTCTATAGCCACCGCTTCAAACTCGGAGGCAGCAGAACATACGCGGAGATTGTTTACGCTGGTTTCCATTCCCGTCGCAATGTTTCCCTACGGCAGGACGTAACCTTACGGCGTTTGTCAATTTCTTGCTGGTGAAGCCCCTTAAGCGCTCCCTACCTTCCTACCTGCCATTGAAGCGTCTCAATCACTCATTCGCTTGCGCACGCGCGTGCGCACACAAAACACACACATTCATGACAATCAGTATCGAAAGAAACCCATCAGTCGACCACACAGTACACTCAGACCTGAAAGTCAACTTCCGTCGCTGTAACGCACTGTCCCGATGTACAATTTATGTTCACGCTCTGAGTGGAGTGGAGATATTCGCGCGGCTCTTGACATCCAGGTCTTGAGAGAGCCGACGAGGGTGAAACAAGGTGAGTATGAAGCAGCACCAGAATGTAAGGGTGAGGGAAACGGGAGATCCCCGAGAAAACCCCGCTGACCAGCGGCATCGTCCGTCGCGATTCTCACGTGCAAAAACCCAAGAGTGACCCCAGCGGGGAATCGAGCACGGTTCGCCTAGGTGGGGGGCGAGTGGTCTGACCACTACGCCACCGCGGTCGCTTTTAGAATTTGAGAACTGGGACTTGGTCACAGAATGCATGAGAATACAGAGGTGAAACAGCAGCTTGTTACGCGAACTCCAGCCACACACGAAAAACAAAATGGCGTCATCGGCCAGTAAGATAACAGAACGCCGCGCCGTTTGGCAGTCGGCGTCTATCTCACTCGCCAGTCGGCGGCCTAGCCAACAGGCAATCTTCCGCAGTACGCAGCAGCGAATCAGACGCAAGGATAGTTCCCAGAGCCTCGCGCAGCCAGTCAGAGAGTGGGTACGCCAAAATCAGAGAAAACGCAGCGCAATTTCGTCTCTGTGTATGTATGCATTCTGTGACTACGGTATCGCCTGCGTGGAGCTGTTGTTCGCGAAAATAAAGCTTCTCTACGAGTAACAGTGGTACAGTTTTAACTATTTGTCTTTTGGTAACGTTTGTGGTTAAATATTTCACACTGACGGGNCTACGAGTAACAGTGGTACAGTTTTAACTATTTGTCTTTTGGTAACGTTTGTGGTTAAATATTTCACACTGACGGGGAAAAAAAAACAATTTGCACATGTTTAATGCGAATATAACATATAGCCTATTCACAGTTAATTCCAAATTTTCTGAAGTCCTGCTAAAGATCTACTTCCAGGATAATCCCCCGCCTCATACAAACAAAGCTTAATTGAGTCTAGAAAATTACACCAGAGGGACAATAAACCATATTCATGGGCACCCAATGCAATGATATGCCACATAAGTACTAGTTATTACTAGGTATATCACCACACCTATTTTCTACCTGTTTTAATTGATACTATTTATCAATGCAATTCTGGAAATTGCGTTATTTTGCTACTCCCTCTCCATTATAGCTGTTTCTTAAACGGTTTCTTTCGCCCTGCACAACGTTACGGGATGAACTGGAGTCGTTAGTCATTTCCTGTGCTAAACGGCCAATATAGAGTCATTAATTTTCTTGCTCAGACGTGGAATCTGTTTTTTTTTTTCATACTCTTTCCCAATATTTTTTTCCGCCGCACTGAAAGTGCACTTCTACAATCATAAATAACAGCACAATAATTCACCTTATTCGTTAAACTGATTTTTACGCAGATCGTTAGAAGGGTTTTACAGCACTGCACAATCCTGTTTTTATTTTTGGTTTTTTTTATCAAGTCAAGTTTCCAAGTAAACTGGGGCTACCTGTTGTTCAATCAAGTCACGTGGCTTATTACGTTTCCCACTTTGACAAATGAACTGAACACCTCTTGTCTCTCTTTTATTACCTCGACTGTTATAACCGCTCACTTACCGAAGCCACTTTGTCTTAAGTGGCCATGCATTTCTCAAAACTCTCGCCTGTCTGTTCGAGCTCCCTCCTCTACCAGAATTCATGAAACTTAAACACTTAACTCAGCATTGGAAAGGTTCACGCTTGATTTAAACTNCTACGAGTAACAGTGGTACAGTTTTAACTATTTGTCTTTTGGTAACGTTTGTGGTTAAATATTTCACACTGACGGGAAAAAAAAAACAATTTGTACATGTTTAATGCGAATATAACATATAGCCTATTCACAGTTAATTCCAAATTTTCCGAAGTCCTGCTAAAGATCTACTTCCAGGATATTCCCCCGCCTCATGCAAATAAAGCTTAATTGAGTCTAGAAAATTACACCAGAGGGACAATAAACCATATTCATGCGCACCCAATGCAATGATATGCCACATAAGTACTAGTTATTACTAGGTATATCAGCACACCTATTTTCTACCTGTTTAAATTGATACTATTTATCAATGCAATTCTGGAAATTGCGTTATTTTGCTACTCCCTCTCCATTATAGCTGTTTCTTAAACGGTTTCGNGCAATTCTGGAAATTGCGTTATTTTGCTACTCCCTCTCCATTATAGCTGTTTCTTAAACGGTTTCTTTCGCCCTGCACAACGTTACGGGATGAACTGGAGTCGTTAGTCATTTCCTGTGCTAAACGGCCAATATAGAGTCATTAATTTTCTTGCTCAGACGTGGAATCTGTTTTTTTTTTTTCATACTCTTTCCCAATATTTTTTTCCGCCGCACTGAAATTGCACTTCTACAATCATAAATAACAGCGCAATAATTCACCTTATTCGTTAAACTGATTTTTACGCAGATCGTCAGAAGGGTTTTACAGCACTGCACAGTCCTGTTTTTTTTTATCAAGTCAAGTTTCCAAGTAAACTGGGGCTACCTGTTGTTCAATCAAGTCACGTGGCTTATTACGTTTCCCACTTTGACAAATGAACTGAACACCTCTTGTCTCTCTTTTATTACCTCGACTGTTATAACCGCTCACTTACCGAAGCCACTTTGTCTTAAGTGCCCATGCATTTCTCACAACTCTCGCCTGTCTGTTCGAACTCCCTCCTCTACCAGAATTCATGAAACTTAAACACTTAACTCAGCATTGGAAAGGTTCACGCTTGATTTAAACTTNCTCCCTCCTCTACCAGAATTCATGAAACTTAAACACTTAACTCAGCATTGGAAAGGTTCACGCTTGATTTAAACTTACACTGAGAAAAACAGCTATTTCAGTTTGCCGAATATATTTGTTTGCGTGGCGTTTGTTTCAGTTAAACTACATTTTGTTGGTGCAGCCAAGCCTCAGTTTCTCCAGACGAATGAAATTTTGTTCTCAAAACTAAATAAGTTATTTAAAACAGTTTTGTTTGTGCCGAACAAATATTTCTTAGTTTCAATAGACTCCTACGTTAAACGAATGTAAAGTGTGAGCAAACATGTCGTTACAATTTGCCAACAAAATAATATGTTTACACTGACAAGAAGGTTTGTTACAGCCAACAAAAATATATTTTGTTGCTCCAACAAAATATTTTGTTGAGTAAATAAAACTTGAAAAGCAATAATAATATTAATTTTGTTCATCTAAAAATTACTTACTTGAATTAACAAAACATCTGTTGAACCAAAAGAAATTGAAAAGTCAACAAAATATTAAGTTGAAATAACTATATATATATTTGTTTGGCTAGTCATTTGATTGTCATCTTTTGAAAATAAAGCACGAGAGTTTGTTTGTAATTTTTTGTGACAACTAGGATGAAACCGTTTTTGTTAATGCATTTATTAATGTTAAAAAATGGCATAAAACATCTCAATAAAACAAGTTAAACAGGAAAAATAAAAAGCAAAGCAGCAGTACTTGAAATATTAATTTGCGCACGTCTTCCTCTAGTACAATAACACCAAAAAATAACGCGTTAACATATCGTGAGACTTACTCTGTTGGTCGCCTGTCTGACGTTGTTTGTTAAGTCACTGGGAGAATATTAGCGCGTTCCCCAGTAGCATAATCGGCTTGAATCACACTTCATCAAGTTTGTCATGGCACGCCTGCAAGCTTGCATCAAGCTTACTGTGCAAGCAAACAAGTTTGAGTGAGTGAAGAGATTTGGGCGGCTCTTGACATCGAGGTCTTGAGAGCAGTTGCGTGTTAAGCGAGGTGAGTACGGAGCAGCGCCGGAATGCAAGGGCGAGGGAAACGGGAGATCCCCGAGAAAACCTGCTGACCTGCATGATTCCCACGTGCGAAAAATCGGGAGCGACGCCACCAGGAATCGAACCCGGCTCACCTTGGTGGAAGGCGAACGCTCTAGCCACTGTGTACTACGCGGCTCCGTATCAGAAACTACATTCCCTCTGTAGACTAATATTTGCGTCTTACATATGGGCGGTTNTGTGTACTACGCGGCTCCGTATCAGAAACTACATTCCCTCTGTAGACTAATATTTGCGTCTTACATATGGGCGGTTATTTGCCACTTGCCGGATTAAACTTACCATAGGCCGTTCACGGTAAAGTGAGCACTTTCGGGGCCGTGGTTACTTTTCCCTTTAAGCCATTTTTTATCCTTCAACGACCTTTTTAAGATAAATATTACCATGTAAGTAACAAACATAGTGGTTATATACCACCACACTCAGAAGTTAAGTCTAAGGCTAAAATAAAATATATTTATTGACTATTATTACAAATGTGNTGTGTACTACGCGGCTCCGTATCAGAAACTACATTCCCTCTGTAGACTAATATTTGCGTCTTACATATGGGCGGTTGTTTGCCACTTGCCGGATTAAACTTACCATAGGCCGTTCACGGTAAAGTGAGCACTTTCGGGGCCGTGGTTACTTTTCCCTTTAAGCCATTTTTTATCCTTCAACGACCTTTTTAAGATAAATATCACCATGTAAGTAACAAACATAGTGATTATATACCACCACACTCAGAAGTTAAGTCTAAGGCTAAAATAAAATATATTTATTGACTATTATTACAAATGTGNGTTATATACCACCACACTCAGAAGTTAAGTCTAAGGCTAAAATAAAATATATTTATTGACTATTATTACAAATGTGAGGGCTCTCAAAAGTGCTCACTTTACCGCAAATAGCCTATAGATTAACGTCCATACCTTGTAGTGTTTTAGCGGAATACCTATCTGCACTCATTGTCAGTATCATGTGTTCCAGATTTCTCTTCTGTCCAACGCCTTTGAAACGCGTTTATTGTGTAAGCGCCTTGTAAATGGAACAAAAAAAATTCTGAACCGTACTGCCGTGCTGTCAATTCAAGCAGTCACATTGTAAATGTTTTATTATTTTTTCATTGAGTCGTTTACGTAGTGTCGTAATGTACACTAGGAAGCTACGTGACTTCAGCATTAANGTTTTATTATTTTTTCATTGAGTCGTTTACGTAGTGTCGTAATGTACACTAGGAAGCTACGTGACTTCAGCATTAATACGTCTTAGGGATTTGTAACCTGATTTTGTCGCGGAAATCACTTCTCCTTATGGTGTGTTGATATGGGAATCTGCTGTAATCGTAGAATAAAAATGGGGAAGAGTGCTCATACGAACTGCGCAGTAGATACACTCCGTGATCCAGCCATACGCTAAAGCCTCTTTTACACGATCAAAGTTCATCTCAAATGTTCGTCAAATGTATTGAATAAAATGCTCTGACTGCTGTGTGATGTCACTCGCACATCACAATCGCAGCCAATTTACACTGAATAGCCAAAAAAAACTGGTACACCTACCTGATGTCGTGTAGGGCCCCCGCGAGCACGCAGAAGTGCCGCAAGACGACGTGGCATGGACTTGACTAATGTCTGAAGGTATGCAGGAGGCATTGAAATCTGAGCCAATTTGAGAAAGGACTGCACGTCTGTCACGTTTAATGATTCTCGTCAGTCGTCGTTTGTCCCGTTCTTTCACGATATTTTTTCCGGCCGCAGCGATGTCGAAGGTGTGATGTTTTACCGGATTCCCGATATTCACGGTACACTCGCGAAATGGTCGTACGCGAAAATCCAAATTTTATCGCTACCTTGGAGATGCAAGGTCCCATCTCTCGTGCGCCGACTATAACACCACGTTCAAACTCACCTAAATCTTGATAACCTGCCATTGTGGCAGCAATAACCGATCTAGCAACTGTACCAGACGCTTGTTGTCTTATATAGGCGCTGCCGACCGCGTCGCGTTACTTTGATTGGTTCCATACCTCTGTTATTTTCATATGTACGCCTATAACAGTTTTTGTGGCTATCCAGCGTATCTTTTAAGCCGTTGAATGACACAAATTCCTTCTAATATTTTCGCTTGGAACATGTTATATACATTCTTGAATCCAATTTCTCATCTAGCACCCCGAATTATTAAAACAGTGTATAAATACACAGTAATGTATACGCAGTTACGCTGAAAAAAATATTTGGGTATAATTGTTTAATGCAAGGAAAACATATCATCTTAAAAAAAAAAGTTTGTTTTGATTTTGAAAAAAAAAATTTCCCGAAGTGTATGGTTTGTAGAGGTCTGCAAAAAAAAAGTTACTAAACTATGTTGTAATTTTTTTACTGGAATATTAGCAGAAATTTTTTAAGTTGCCACTTTAATATTTATGGAATACAGTTGCATGTGTGAAAATTCATAAGATATTCAATTCGATATAATTCAATTTGTATTGAAATCAATCCATGGAAGTGCATGTGGACACTTTCTGTATTCAGTAAGTTTAATTCAATTGGACGAATTCATTAAAAATATTTGATCGTGTGAAATGGCCTTAAAGACAATGTGTTCACGGCAAAGTAAGCACTTTCGAGGCCCTAGTTTTTTTTTGTCCAGCCATTATTTATCTTTTAACAACCTTTTTAAATAAATATCGCCATGTGAGTGATAACACAGTGTGTACATCCTACTGCACGCGTAAGTTAAATACTTCTAACGTTAAAATAAAATTAATTTTTGGCTATTATTCCAAATGAGAGGGGTTTCCAAAGTGCTCACTTTACAGCGAATAGCCTATGGGCCTGATATTCGCCTCCTGCGGGGGTGCCCAACATTCACCTACCCTACACCAACACTACTTTCAAAGTCACTGGTTCACTCTGTTGTCATTGGCACTGTTAATATACAGATGAAATATAGGTAAAAGTTCAATTAAATAACGAAACGAGATACTTTAATGTTAACGCCAGTATAAAACGCTTTGAATGTGATGCATTTAGGATCCGACCAAAGATGTAATAGGTGGTGCGATTTTGAAAAGTTTGTATTTGAAAAGAGTGAAGCTGCTGTGACTGGACCACGACCTCGTTGCTGCCGTCGTCGCGAGCTGACGGATCAGCTGGTGGACACGCACGTGGCGTTCACAATGACGATGCATCTCTGCGAGGCATCGCGAAGGCCGTTTGTAGCACTGGCGCCATGTTCCAACCTTGGACTTACCGCCACATCTCAGCGATTTCTCGCAACTAAGTTTTCTCTAAGCCGTACGCATTTCTGCGTTGCTGGCTTAACGTCGCGTAACCACAGAGCAGATACACTGAAGAGCCAAAAAAAAAAACTGGTATAGGCGTGCGTATGCAAATAACAGAGGTATGGAACCAGTTTGAGTAACGCGATGCGGTCGGCAGCTAGATCGGTTTACTGCTGCTACAACGGCAGGTTATCAAGATCTGAGTGAGTTTGAACGTGTGTGTTATAGTCGGTGCACGAGAGATGGGAGGTAGCATCTCCGAGGTAGCAATAACATTTGTATGTTCGCGTACGACCATTTCATGAGTGTACCGTGAATATCGGGAATGCGGTAAAACATCTTGGACTTCGCTGCGGCCGGAAAAAGATCGTGAAAGAACGGGACAAACGACGACTGACGAGAATCATTAAACGTGACANACCTCCATTGGCTGCTGGTGCCGTGTCCGTCTTTGACCCAGCCACTCAGGACTAAGTAACTCCGACACTGAACCTTTGTGATTCGTGCGCAAACGGTAAACACGGGCCAGAGCATTTTTTAGCAAAGCAATGAAGCTGGACGACCCTACAGTACTTTGGACTGTATCTTGTCTCGAAATCTTCTCGCGAAGTATCACTGCCCCTAAGTATAGTCTATTTGCGATTCCTTTAAACTTTTTGAAACAAACCTTTGAAAAATTACCGTATATATGATTTGTTTGGTTGTTCCCTAAATATGTCACATTTACGTATTACAAGCTTTTTATACTTCTATTAACATAAAAGTACCTTATATTTAGTTAAAAACAATCCTTAATTATACACTTTTACAAGTTGATATATTTAATTTACAATAATATGAATAACATGAAGTTACTGATAACTAATGAGCCTACTTACTTCTACATGAGCACAAATGAATTTTTGTGAAATTCTTGAAAACTAAGATTGTGTGTAGTCGTTTGTGTCTCATTGGCAGCAATATTATTAAAGGTGAAACTAGAAACACGTGAATCGGTACAAAGACAATTAAAATATACCAGTGATTCACCCGGAATTCGAATTCAGAAAAACTCATAAAATTAAGCTAGCTTGCAATCAACTGCACGCCATTCAGAAAATAAGAGACTGGCATACTTAAAACATGTAAATTAATATAGCCTACCACATTACAACTTCTTCGCAAAATTGGAAAGAAATCAATGTGTTTTTTCCCGAGGTACGGCATAAAAAATCTATTATTTTATGTGGTGCTATCCTACAAAATGGTGGAGAAATGAGGATTAGCATTCACAATTTTGATGGATATAACTGATACTGCCAGCATACAAAGATAAGTTAAAATTAGTTTTGCAATTTCGTGGATAAAAATTTCTGAGCTAGAAAGTTTATATGGTCACCATTTTAAAAATGGGTGTCTGACCATTTCAAAAATTATTATTTTACATAGCCTGCTGCAGTTATAATCGTTAGGCAAATTTGGTATAAATCGGTTGTTTTTTTCGGCGATCACATAATTTTATTTTGTCAAGTGATACTATTTTGCAAATGGCGGATAAAAGAGATTTTGTGTACACATTTGATTGCTGTAATATATATAGCCATCATACAAAGTTTCATTGGAATTAATTACATGGTTGCGACGAAATAACATACAAAACTAAAATACCTATAGGGTCACCATTTTTAAAATAAGTGTATGACATAATTAAACCATATATAGGTTAACATTACCAACCACAGTACTGCTTGTTTTCCATATTTTGTAGAAATCTGCCAACTGTTTCCGAGATATGACAAAAACTTTATTTATTCGTGTGGAACTATCTTACCAAACGTGAGGACAAAAGAGGATCCGTGTAAATACATTTTATGTTTGTTTTATATACTCCCAGCACACAAATTTAAGTTGGAATTAATATAATGTTTTCGAATATACGTCATATTATGCTAAAATAACTATATGGCCGCCATTTAGAAAACAACTGTCTTACGTGCTAGAAACATATTTGTACGTATCAACTGCGGCAGTACTACTTGATTGCCAAATTTGGTAGGAATCTCTCAATTGTTTCCCGATAAATCATACAAAAACTTGATCAATTCATGTAGTGCTATCTTTAAAAATGGAGAAAAAAATTGATTGTTTTTTTGCATACTTTATGTTTGTAATATGCGCTGTCAACGGACAAGATTTGGTTTAAATTGGTAAAATGGTATGGTAGTTATACAAAATAAACCTACAATATTTGAATGGACGCCGTTTTGAAAATAAGTGCCAGTTAAATTTGATTACTATTTTACCTGGCTTATCATAGTATTTCTTACGTGCCGAATTTGGCGAAAATAGGTTGAGTAATTTTTCGAGATATNGTTTTATTATTTTTTCATTGAGTCGTTTACGTAGTGTCGTAATGTACACTAGGAAGCTACGTGACTTCAGCATTAAGACGTCTTAGGGATTTGTAACCTGATTTTGTCGCGGAAATCACTTCTCCTTTAGCTATTATGGTGTGTTGATATGGGAATCTGCTGTAATCGCAGAATAAAAATGGGGAAGAGTGCTCATACGAACTGCGCAGTAGATACACTCCGTGATCCAGCCATACGCTAAAGCCTCTTTTACACGATCAAAGTTCATCTCAAATGTTCGTCAAATGTATTGAATAAAATGCTCTGACTGCTGTGTGATGTCACTCGCACATCACAATCGCAGCCAATTTACACTGAATAGCCAAAAAAAACTGGTACACCTACCTGATGTCGTGTAGGGCCCCCGCGAGCACGCAGAAGTGCCGCAAGACGACGTGGCATGGACTTGACTAATGTCTGAAGGTATGCAGGAGGCATTGAAATCTGAGCCAATTTGAGAAAGGACTGCACGTCTGTCACGTTTAATGATTCTCGTCAATCGTCGTTTGTCCCGTTCTTTCACGATATTTTTTCCGGCCGCAGCGATGTCGAAGGTGTGATGTTTTGTGTACACATTTGATTGCTGTAATATATATAGCCATCATACAAAGTTTCATTGGAATTAATTACATGGTTGCGACGAAATAACATACAAAACTAAAATACCTATAGGGTCACCATTTTGAAAATAAGTGTATGACATAATTAAACCATATAAGTTAACATTACCAACCACAGTACTGCTTGTTTTCCATATTTTGTAGAAATCTGCCAACTGTTTCCGAGATATGACAAAAACTTTATTTATTCGTGTGGAACTATCTTACCAAACGTGAGGACAAAAGAGGATCCGTGTAAATACATTTTATGTTTGTTTTATATACTCCCAGCACACAAATTTAAGTTGGAATTAATATAATGTTTTCGAATATACGTCATATTATGCTAAAATAACTATATGGCCGCCATTTAGAAAACAACTGTCTTACGTGCTAGAAACATATTTGTACGTATCAACTGCGGCAGTACTACTTGATTGCCAAATTTGGTAGGAATCTCTCAATTGTTTCCCGATAAATCATACAAAAACTTGATCAATTCATGTAGTGCTATCTTTAAAAATGGAGAAAAAAATTGATTGTTTTTTTGCATACTTTATGTTTGTAATATGCGCTGTCAACGGACAAGATTTGGTTTAAATTGGTAAAATGGTATGGTAATTATACAAAATAAACCTACAATATTTGTATGGACGCCGTTTTGAAAATAAGTGCCAGTTAAATTTGATTACTCATTTTACCTGGCTTATCATAGTATTTCTTACGTGCCGAATTTGGCGAAAATAGGTTGAGTAATTTTTCGAGATATAATTTAAAATCTTAATTTTTTCAATTTTACCTCTGAATTTAATGCTTACAACTTGCACTGTCAGTATACACAATTTGGTTAAAATCGGTTGAATGGTTTCCGAGTTATGACACATCGCCTCAAACTTTAAAATGGCTGCCATTTTGAAAGTTAGTGCCCGGCGTGGTCGAAAACTATAAAAGTGAGGTATAATTACTTATTACTAGAGACCGGAAAAATATGCGAGGTCATTGACCTTTGGGCTATACTCCATATTTGTTTGCACACTCAAGGAGATATCAACTGCTCATTGGCTGCCTGCTTTCACAGTGAGAGGTCGTGATTGGGACTGAATTTTGTTGCCCGTTTACCATTGGCTCACAGTCCTGGAGGAGGTGTCAAATAGGTCGTGAGCCAATTGCAGAAGTAACGCTAAGATACACGTGTTTCAATTCTAGCTTGTCCCGAAATGAATCCGCGAATTTTTAAGGTGTCTAATTGTTACTATATGTATACCGAGTTTGGTGAAATTCTGTTCACGCGTTCAAAAATTGGGTAGTTGAGGAGGGAGGGGGGGGGCACATACACACACAGACACACAGACAGGAAAGTAATTACATAAGCCTTTCTTTCTTCGGGAAGTAGTGTAAAAACTGTGATAAAACAGGGAGAAAATAGGTGTGTTGGTAATGTCTGGTAAGAAATATTTCATTTTCAAAATAACATTTCACTGAGTGCGCACGACTGCGGTGCGCTGTAGCTTTGTTGTCATTTTCTACACTGGGTTAAGCTTTGTTTGCACGAGGCGGAGGAATAGCCTGGAAGTAGAACTTTAAGCAGGGTTCAGAAAAAGATGGATGTAACAGGTGAATGGACGAAATAGCGTTGCGGGTTTTTTTTTTTTATTCGGACGTGACCATTATCTGATTGGCTGCGTGAGGCTCCGGGAACTTCCCTTGTGTCTGATTGGCTACTGAATGCCGCGAAACGTTCTCAGTTTGCCGGGATGGTGGCTGGCGGGTAGGCAGCCAGGCGCTGATTGGCGGACGACGTCCCAGCACTTTGCTGGCTAATGATGCCAAGTTTCTGGGCGATGCGAAGTTGAAGTCCACGGAGTAAGCGGTTATTTCACGTCTGTATTCTTATGTACTCTGTTGTATAGTCTGTTTAGGGTTAATTGAGCAAATTTGAAATCAACCTTACAAAATTGTCACTGCTCCTACCTGCGTATATTTTAACGGGCACACTGACCTCCATGCTCCCAGTAAAGTTGATAACGACGGAGTGGAAAGTAGTTCCGTGTCTTAACGTTGAATTAAAAGAGTTAGGTAGACATATATAATTACTGAAGTTATTTGTTTTGCCTCCTTTATTTTTATGAATATTCGTGTAAAAATTACCGAATTTGTAAAATATTTACTTTTCCAATAATTTTACCGTTTTACCGGACCAACGCATGAATAAAGTGACCAAGCTCACGGCAATGTTAATTTTACATATGGTGGAAGAATACACTATGTGCATACAAGTAGATCTTATGCGGGGTTTTCAAAAGTACGCAGTTTACCGTGAACAGACTATACATAGGGCCAGTGATTTTTCGCGTAAAAATCGGAGCGCACAGTAGACTTCAATACTACATACACACCTCAGCTGTTGTTATACCTCCGTTGGCTGCCGGTGCCGTGTCCGTCTTTGACCAAGCCACCCGGGACTGAGTAACTCCGACACTGAACCTTCGTGATTCGTGCGCAATCGGTTAACACGGGCCAGAACATTTTTCAGCCAATCAAAGGAAGTTGGAAGACCCTAGAGGGCTTTGTCGTAAACTGAACTATTTGGCTCGAACTCTGGTTGTTTACAAGTGTGGTATACGATATTTGTCAAAGCATCGTGTTACATATGCATTGCTTATTACAAATATACATGTATGAAAGTACATGGAGCCGTATATTCACTGCGTTCACGGATCAGCCTCAGGTATTTATTTACAGAATACAATGCGTGAGCGTACAGGAAACTTAAATTTTTACTACAACAATCTGCTGTTCTTAGAGCTGATGTTTTAGAACTCCTTCGGTGACTTATTAAATAATTCAGTTGCTTACCGAAGCTCACACCTTTCGGAAAAGGCTGTAAATGAAAATAAGGCGCATGACTGTCAGCCTTAAATCTCGTATTATAATCACGCAGTTCAAAATTTTGTCTGAACTTTTCACTGCGATCAAAGAACCTCACACTATCCTGTGATACGAGAGGATCAATTTTTTGACTAAGTTCTGCGGATCTCAGTTAAGACGTTAGGTTGGGGTAGCCGGCCGTAGGCAGCGTGCTCTGACAGTTCCTGCGGCAGGGAAATGCCGTTCGACGTCAGAACGCAGGAACCGACCTCTGCGCGTCTGTCATGCGCACTCCACCGTATGCATTTTTTTCTACGGACCAGGGTACCTCAGGCAGCGTGTTTCGAATTGCGAAGTGCATATAATTATAGAGGATTGCCTTAAGGAATGTAACATTTGCGAGAGTGAATAAGTACGAACTCGTATATTATTCATCAATGTCTTTCCTGGCTGTCGTGTGGTGTTTGTAATTATGGGTGTTCCACGGCATAATTGAGGGGAACTGCTGGGTAGAAAAGTTTTTTGCCGCGTAGATACCCATCAGCAGTAGTTGCTCATAGTTATTATTAACTTACCTTGATTAATGACTCCAAGGCTTGATTCGTACCTATGNAGGCTCCGGGAACTTCCCTTGTGTCTGATTGGCTACTGAATGCCGCGAAACGTTCTCAGTTTGCCGGGATGGTGGCTGGCGGGTAGGCAGCCAGGCGCTGATTGGCGGACGACGTCCCAGCACTTTGCTGGCTAATGATGCCAAGTTTCTGGGCGATGCGAAGTTGAAGTCCACGGAGTAAGCGGTTATTTCACGTCTGTATTCTTATGTACTCTGTTGTATAGTCTGTTTAGGGTTAATTGAGCAAATTTGAAATCAACCTTACAAAATTGTCACTGCTCCTACCTGCGTATATTTTAACGGGCACACTGACCTCCATGCTCCCAGTAAAGTTGATAACGACGGAGTGGAAAGTAGTTCCGTGTCTTAACGTTGAATTAAAAGAGTTAGGTAGACATATATAATTACTGAAGTTATTTGTTTTGCCTCCTTTATTTTTATGAATATTCGTGTAAAAATTACCGAATTTGTAAAATATTTACTTTTCCAATAATTTTACCGTTTTACCGGACCAACGCATGAATAAAGTGACCAAGCTCACGGCAATGTTAATTTTACATATGGTGGAAGAATACACTATGTGCATACAAGTAGATCTTATGNAGTGACCAAGCTCACGGCAATGTTAATTTTACATATGGTGGAAGAATACACTATGTGCATACAAGTAGATCTTATGTGGGGTTTTCAAAAGTACGCAGTTTACCGTGAACAGACTATACATAGGGCCAGTGATTTTCCGTGTAAAAATCGGAGCGCACAGTAGGCTTCAATACTATATACACACCTCAGCTGTTGTTATACCTCCATTGGCTGCTGGTGCCGTGTCCGTCTTTGACCAAGCCACTCTCAGGACTGAGTAACTCCGACACTGAACCTTCGTGATTCGTGCGCAATCGGTTAACACGGGCCAGAACATTTTTTAGCCAATCAAAGAAGCTGGACGACGCTACAGTGTTTTGTCGTAAACTGAACTATTTGGCTCGAACTATCGTTGTTTACAAGTGTGGTATACGATATTTGTCAAAGCATCGTGTTACATATGCATTGCTTATTACAAATATACATGTATAAAAGTACATGGAGCCGTATATTCACTGCGTTCACGGATCAGCCTCAGGTATTTATTTACAGAATACAATGCGTGAGCGTACAGGAAACTTAAATTTTTACTACAACAATCTGCTGTTCTTAGAGCTGATGTTTTAGAACTCCTTCGGTGACTTATTAAATAATTCAGTTGCTTACCGAAGCTCACACCTTTCGGAAAAGGCTGTAAATGAAAATAAGGCGCATGACTGTCAGCCTTAAATCTCGTTCTATAATCACGCAGTTCAAAATTTTGTCTGAACTTTTCACTGCGATCAAAGAACCTCACACTATCCTGTGATACGAGAGGATCAATTTTTTGACTAAGTTCTGCAGATCTCAGTTAAGACGTTAGGTTGGGGTAGCCAGCCGTAGAAAGCGTGCTCTGACAGTTCCTGTGGCAGGGAAATGCCGTTCGACGTCAGAACTCAGGAACCGACCTCTGCGCATCTACCATGCGCACTCCACCGTATGAATTTTCTTCTACGGACCAGAGTACCTCAGGCAGCGTGTTTCGAATTGCGAAGTGCATATAATTATAGAGGATTGCCTTAAGGAATGTAACATTTGCGAGAGTGAATAAGTACGAACTCGTATATTATTCATCAATGTCTTTCCTGGCTGTCGTGTGGTGTGTAATTATGGGTATTCCACGGCATAATTCAGGGGACCCGCTGGGTAGAAAAGTTTTTTGCCACGTAGATAACCATCAGCAGTAGTTGCTCATAGTTATTATTAACTTACCTTGATTAATGACTCCAAGGCTTGATTCGTACCTATGNACCATCAGCAGTAGTTGCTCATAGTTATTATTAACTTACCTTGATTAATGACTCCAAGGCTTGATTCGTACCTATGCCGCGTCGCGGACAGGATGAGAACATTCGAGTGGAATCACGGTCGCGGAATGCAACGCAACAACGCCTCGCAGAGATACTGTAAAGGCGGATTATCGACCCTGTGGCACAGCCGCTTTCCGGCCGCTATTATGGGGAGGGGGTAGGGATACTCGCCAAACTGTTGTAGCCGACCTCCTGCTGGGATATAACAGCAACACTCCAACGAGCCTCTCGATGGGAAAGGATCGAGATGGACCTAACCAGCGGGAAGGTGCATTCAGCTGGCATCTGAGTTGTGCAGCTGCGAGCTCCGAGCTGGTACAGCGTCACGTCGCCCGCTCTCCTGCTGCGTCACAGCCAGAGAGACCAGTGGTCCGGGCGAGGCACTCCCCGACCTCTACTGCCTCTCCAGGACAGTGCCGGAGATGTGCCACTGTTCGAAGCGCCTGCCCTTCTCAGGGGAGATCACCCTCCAGGATAGCCTCGTGCTCGCCGAGCTCTAACCACTGCAACCACGAGTCCAGCCTCAATGGACCAGACGCCCGAGAGAACCTCGGGCGTGGCCGTTCCGGTCGCCCGTGGTACTGTCTCAAATTTCAATGACACTCATGGCTAGGGCCAGCGACTTTTCGCGTAAAAATCGGAGCGCACAGTAGACTTCAAAACTATATACACACCTCAGATGTTGTTATACCTCCATTGGCTGCTGGTGCCGTGTCCGTCTTCGACCAAGCCACTCAGGACTGAGTAACTCCGACACTGAACCTTCGTGATTCGTGCGCAAACGGTTAACACGGGCCACAACATGTTTAAGCCAATCAAAGGAAGTTGGAAGACCCTAGAGTGCTTTGGACTGTATCTTGTCTCAAAATCTTTTCGCGAAATATCACTGCCCCCACTAAAGGGCAGAGACCTGAAAAATTCGCGGTTTCATTTCGAGACGAGCTTGAATTCAAAACCTCGTACGTTTGTATTGCTTATTTTATTAGGCACACCCATTAGTTTACACCTCCTGGACAACTCTGAACCAATAACAAACACACAATTAAATGCAGACCGAATCACCGCCTTCCGCTAATACAACAAGCAACCAATGAACAGTGATATTGGCAAGATTTTACATACGACAATGGAGAATAGCCTGCAGGTCATTGAACTCACGAATTTTTCAGGTCTGTAATAATTCTACTACTACTCTACCAGACCAGACCTCAGGGCATAGTCTATTCATGGTTACTTTCAACTTTCCTGAAAACCTGCTAAAAATATACTTCCATGATATTCCTCCACCCCGTGTAAACAAAGCTGAACCTACTAACATATTATTACTAATATATTCGTTCGAATATGATGTCCTGCAAAATATGTAAAATCCTGTTCGGTGCTGTACGAAGTCAGAAGCTGGCACTAACAATGAAATAATATTTTTCCTGGTTAACATCATTGGACGCAGCTAGCATGCCAAAATTCAAAGTGTTATTCATCTCTGCTGGTGCCATAGGCAAACAGAAATTTTTTTTAATAAGTCCTATCGTGTAAGTTATTACAAGGAATTCGTAAGTACTTGTCAGGCCAAAAGTTTCCCCTTTTGCAACACCTACAGCGAAAAATTAATGTGCAAGTTAAGGGGTAGTAATGTTTTGCATGATAAATATTTCTTACGAGGAATTACAGACCCGTCTACACATTTCTTCATTTTATTCATATTTATTATATATAATAACTTACAATTAAAATGTTAGTTCAATTTAATTACAAATAAGTAGGGGCAGTAATATTTCGCGAAAAGATTTCGAGACAAGATACAGTCCAAAGCACTGTAGGGTCGTCCAGCTGCTTTGATTGGCTAAACAACTGTTCTGGCCCGTGTTAACCGCTTGCGCACGAATCACGAAGGTTCAGTGTCGGAGTTACTTAGTCCTGAGTGGCTTGGTCGAAGACGGACAAGGCACCAGCAGCCAATGGAGGTATAACAACAGCCGAGGTGTGTATATAGTATTGAAGTCTACTGTGCGCTCCGATTTTTACGCGAAAAGTCACTGTCCCAAGTTATGACTGGTCCATATCGATACGCCGCCGGGACACAAAGGATGCAGGTCGTTGGTTGTGAGAACGAACCAAGTGCAGTGTAGACTTTAAGTACAGTTCGCATCAACAACTTTCTTACTTTCAGCGAGCGCCTCAAACCGTAAATGAACACGTTCAGTGACCACGCCCGCAATCGAGGACACGTTGCACGCGAATGATACTTATGAGCGGTGCTGTACACAGCTTGGCACCAGTGCGCAGGCTTCCTCGTGGATAACCTGATTTGTGGAATCTTCTGCAGCTCTTCGACGTGAGTGGTTAACACCAATATAAACGTGCATGCAGCACGTGGTCCGCTGGCTTCAAGACAAGTGTTGAACACAGGTACAGCACATACCAAAAAGTTACGTGTTTGAAACACTTGGACTTGGGGGAAATTAATGTATGATGACCGAACGGGTTAAAGAGGGTCAACAATAAATCAGTTAATTTTAAGATGTAATATGCTAAAGTTATCCAGGAATATCCACAATTCAAAAGTGTCATCGCACTAAAAATAAAATAAAAATTATACCCGTAACTGTTTTAAGGCAACACGTATATGGCATGTTATTTTTACAAGTTGTAATCACAATGTAGTAAAATTATAATTTTGTTGTATGATTATTTTAAAATTACAGAATTTTTTTACCTAAAATCACTTATTTAAAATTACACGTTAATAGTTTGACGTGAGTGCAAAATAATGAAATTATTGGTATCCAACGACGTTAACTACGTGTTACATAAGAAGCTGTGTTGAAAGGCGGGAAGGTGTGAGCAGGAGGCTTTGAAATGGCCGCGCTGTCCAGTTAATCTCGATAATTACGCAACCGATCTCCTGTTCCGTGAATATTCAACAGACACGTGCGAGCGTGCTGTGGGTGCGTGATTGATGTTTTTCCAGTTTCCCTGTGGCAATGTCGCATTTCTGTAACGACGGCGTCCGTCTGACATCTGGGCGCGGCATGCACTGAGGAGGAGATACGCTTCCAGAAACCACACGCGACTCGTAATCCTTAGTGACTGCTCATTAGGCAAATCGAAGACAGATGGCACCACAGATAATCCCAAGAAGAGAGGCGACGTTGCCAAGTATTTCAACGAACTCTTGTTGTCCGCTGCAATTTGTAAACACGTGAGTGAGTGAAGAGATTTTGGCTGAAGAGCTCCAATCTGCGCCAATTTGAGTAAAGGGTTGCACGCCTNTGAGAAAGGGTTGCACGTCTGTCACGTTTAATGATTCTCGTCAGTCGTCGTTTGTCCCGTTCTTTCACGATCTTTTTCCGGCCGCAGCGATGTCGAAGATGTGATGTTTTACCGGATTCCCGATATTCACGGTACACTCGTGAAATGGTCGTACGCGAACATCCAAACGTTATCGCTACCTCGGAGAGGCAATGTCCCATCTCTCGTGCACCGACTAAAACACCACGTTCAAACTCACTTAAATCTTGATAACCTGCCATTGTAGCAGCAGTAACCGATCTAGCTGCCGACCACATCGCGTTACTCTGATTGGTTCTATACCTCTGTTATTTGCATACGCACGCCTATGCAAGTNTGATAACCTGCCATTGTAGCAGCAGTAACTGATCTAGCTGCCGACCACATCGCGTTACTCTGATTGGTTCTATACCTCTGTTATTTGCATACGCACGCCTATGCAAGTTTTTTTTGGCTCTTCAGTGTATATTGCCAACGTAATATTCGTCAATGGACATCAGTACGATGGGAAAACTGAGTNTTTTTTTTTGGCTCTTCAGTGTATATTGCCAACGTAATATTCGTCAATGGACATCAGTACGATGGGAAAACTGAGTTCAGGTATTGTCTACCCTGATGTCACACTCTAGGGAACGTATCTTTGTCAAGGTAAACCTTGTCTAGGTGACATTTTTTTTTTTTTTCGAATGGTTCATCCAGTTGGAAACTGGTATTCGTTATTTGGGGGGGGGGGATGCTTCTAATTCCTTATACATTTAGTCATTGAAGACTGGTGACTGCTCGTTTTCTCAAATACCCTTGTCTTTTAAACGTCCTTCTAACAAACCAAGTCGAAAGTCAACAATCTCGTCTCGGTAAACATAACAACAGGCATGACACAAAGCAGGGTGGCCACTGTGAAACTGTCGAGTCGAGTTACAAAATTGCCGTTGTGTAATTGGTAGAGATCTGAAGAATTCGCTTATTCATTTTGAGACATGCTATAATTCAAACTCACGTGTGTTGATATAACTTTAGCTATTAGTGCAAACGGTGTTTGGCACTTCCTGGAGAACGCTTCCCCCATCGCCGCCTTTCACTGTGACAGCAGATAATTAATGTGCAGTTAATATCGGCATTTTTGTACATACGACTGTAGAGTCTAGCCTGGAGGTCATTGAACTAGCGAATTTTTCCAGTCACTTAGTAATTGGCTATATATTAGAAGGGAATAGGTTTTTCAAACTACCCTGCAGTAATAAACTGTGCAAGGATATTTTGGTTTTTCCTAAGTTTGTAATTTTTAAACATGGATAAATTTCCATTGTATTTTTGGTGTTGGCAAAGACGACTCTGACCTGAGAAAATAGTAGCTCGAAAGGCCATATAGTGCGTCGCCCCACTAGATGAGTTTATATTTGCCCGGCGTACTGNCCTGAGAAAATAGTAGCTCGAAAGGCCATATAGTGCGTCGCCCCACTAGATGAGTTTATATTTGCCCGGCGTACTGTTCAACTGTTCGTCAGTATCAGCAATTACTCTTTTCTCATAAGAAAATAATGTTTGCGCGTACAGTTTATGGAAAAAAATTATGTCAAAAACACAATTTCATTGTTTAAGATATATTCAATTAATGAAAAAACCAACTTAGTACACAAATGATGTGATTTACACTGAAAGAATATGCCAAGAACTACTCCAAGACGTCTATGAAATCGTACAAGGAAATGCTTGTGCAATGTCGAAAAATTGCTAAAAATTAAAATAAAAAAAAACCTGCTTATTTTTTATTTTTGGCTGGCTGCCTCTGAANTGCTTATTTTTTATTTTTGGCTGGCTGCCTCTGAATTTTTGTAAAATAACCAAAGGCTGAGAGTATTTTTAAATTAATTAATACGCGACCTTACAGTTGCTTTAGTTAAATTTTGTACAGATAGTTTGATTCGCTTTATTTGTACATTACGAAAACAGTAAAATGTTGACTTTGTCATGTAATTTTGCAGAAACCAAGCCATCTCAAAAAAATATTTTCTGGAGAGAAAGTAGTCGCAGATAATATCAAGTTGAACAGCACATGGTACAAATGTAAAATATCAGATTTCATCGTTGTCGACGCCCTTAAGGAAAATCCATAAAAACGTTATTCGTGGCAATAAGATAGTCTGTAGATGTGACGTAATTACGATGACCGCAAGTGTCTCTCACTAGAGCAGAGCAACACAGCAGAAGTGAAACATGTACACGAGTGATATGGCTTGGCGGTGACTTGGATGTCGCAGCCCCAGCTTGCTGAAACACTTCGCGAATCTCAAACTTAAGCTTACGTCGTGAATACAACACTGGAGTCTGAGCAATAGTAATAACAGAATTAGAAGTAGCTACAATCTTGTCAATAGCAAACGTCTTCCAACATATAACGTCTCTTGAATCTATTTGACTAAGGTAATTAACACTAGTCACTGTGCTGTTGTGAGGATGTCTGTAAAAGCAGAACTCCAGAATACCAGATCCGTTATGAGCAATCATTCCTTGCAAAGCGAACCTATACATAAAACTCAGTAGAATGAAACTCTCTTCTGCTGTAGTAACTTGCTTCACAAGCACACTATCATCCTTAGCAACATCGCAATCGAAAGAACCAATATTCCTGAAAACAGGTCTTGAAATGTATCTCTACTTATGACAACGTGCTCGCCTCATGGCGTTGTGCAAACNAACAGGTCTTGAAATATATCTCTACTTATAACAACGTGCTCGCCTCATGGCACTGTGAAAATTAATTAAGTTCACAGAAAATTTTATACAGACTCCAGTATTGTATTCACGACGCAAGCTTAAGTTTGAACTAGGTGATGCTGTTTGGGTATTTAGAAAGTTGGTTGGTACTAATGGAGATGTTCGTGTATTAGGTCATGTACGGTATGTGGATGTTGCTGAAGTTACCGTCCGCTGATTGGCGAACATGGCGGCCGTCCTGGATCCCCCGGGCACCACATGCCTCCTCCGCCCACAGATTGTGACCCACCCAGTCGCCCGTGTTCACGTGGTCGAGGACATGTTGCATGCGAGGGACGTGTGTGGCACGGCCAGCACTGTACGTCACTTGCGATCGGCACTGACGTCCAATGTCATCGACGAGGGTTCAGCTCCAGCTGTATTTCAACACCCTGCTGGCCTGCTAGTAGTTTGCAGTTTCCCTCGGTTTACTGGCCTCGGAGTCCTTTGTGGAAATGCATTTTTTTCCCCCTTTAACCGGCCAATCACAATTAAGCTACTCATATTAATAGAGACATGAAAAATTTGCTTATTCATTTTGAGCCATGTTATAATTCAAAACACTTGTGTTGATATAACTTTAGCTATTAGTGCGCGCGGTGNGAACGCTTCCCCCGTCGCCGCCTTCCACTGTGACAGCAGATAACAAATGTGCAGTTAATATCGGCATTTGTGTACATACGACTGTAGAGTCTAGCCTGCATGTCATTGAACTAGCTCATTTTTCCAGTCTCTTAGTAATTGGCTATATATTAGAAGGGAATTGGTTTTTCAAACTACCCTGCAGTAATAAACTGTGCAAGGATATTTTGATTTTTCTCCTAAGTTTGTAATTTTTAAACATGGATAAATTTCCATTGTATTTTTGGCGTTGGCAAAGACGACTGTGACCTGAGAAAATAGTGGCTCGAAAGGCCATATAGTGCGTCGCCCCACTAGATGAGTTTATATTTGCCCGGCGTACTGCTCAACTGTTCGTCAGTATCAGCAATTACTCTTTTCTCATAAGAAAATAATGTTTGAGCATACAGTTTATGCAAAAAAAATAATGTCAAAATCACAATTTCATTGTTTTAGAAATATTCAAGTAAAGAAACCAACTTAGTACACAAATTAGGTGACTTACACTGAAATAATATGCCAAGAACTACTCCAAGACGTCTATGAAATCGTACAAGGAAATGCTTGTGCAATGTCGAAAAATTGCTGAAAATTAAAAAAAAAAAAACCCTGCTTATTTTTTATTTTTGGCTGGCTGCCTCTGAATTTTTTGTAAAATAACCAAAGGCTGAGAGTATTTTTAAATTAATTAATACGCGACCTTACAGTTGCTTTAGTTAAATTTTGTACAGATAGTTTGATTCGCTTTATTTGTACATTACGAAAACAGTAAAATGTTGACTTTGTCATGTAATTTTGCAGAAACCAAGCCATCTCAAAAAAATGTTTTCTGGAGAGAAAGTAGTCGCAGATAATATCAACAAGTTGAACAGCACATGGTGCAAATGTAAAATATCAGATTTCATCGTTGTCAACGCCCTTAAGGAAAATCCATAAAAACGTTATTCGTGGCAATAAGATAGTCTGTAGATGTGAGGTAATTACGATGACCGCAAGTGTCTCTCACTAGAGCAGAGCAACACAGCAGAAGTGAAACATGTACACGAGTGATATGGCTTGGCGGTGACTTAGATGTCGCATCCCCAGCTTGCTGAAACACTGCTCGAATCTCAAACGTAAGCTTACGTCGTGAATACAACACCGGAGTCTGAGCAATAGTAATAACAGAATTAGAAGTAGCTACAATCTTGTTAATAGCAAAAGTCTTCCAACATATAATGTCTCTTGAATCTATTTGACTAAGGTAATTAACACTAGTCACTGTGCTGTTGTGAGGATGTCTGTAAAAGCAGAACTCCAGAATACCAGATCCATCATGAGCAATCATTCCTTGCAAAGCAAACCTATACATAAAACTCAGTAGAATGAAACCCTCTTCTGCCGTAGTTACTTGCTTCACAAACACACTATCATCCTTAGCAACATCGCAATCGAAAGAACCAATATTCCTGAAAACAGGTCTTGAAATATATCTCTACTTATAACAACGTGCTCGCCTCATGGCACTGTGAAAATTAATTAAGTTCACAGAAAATTTTATACAGACTCCAGTATTGTATTCACGACGCAAGCTTAAGTTTGAACTAGGTGATGCTGTTTGGGTATTTAGAAAGTTGGTTGGTACTAATGGAGATGTTCGTGTATTAGGTCATGTACGGTATGTGGATGTTGCTGAAGTTACCGTCCGCTGATTGGCGAACATGGCGGCCGTCCTGGATCCCCCGGGCACCACATGCCTCCTCCGCCCACAGATTGTGACCCACCCAGTCGCCCGTGTTCACGTGGTCGAGGACATGTTGCATGCGAGGGACGTGTGTGGCACGGCCAGCACTGTACGTCACTTGCGATCGGCACTGACGTCCAATGTCATCGACGAGGGTTCAGCTCCAGCTGTATTTCAACACCCTGCTGGCCTGCTAGTAGTTTGCAGTTTCCCTCGGTTTACTGGCCTCGGAGTCCTTTGTGGAAATACATTTTTTTCCCCTTTAACCGGCCAATCACAATTAAGCTACTCATATTAATAGAGACATGAAAAATTCGCTTATTCATTTTGAGCCATGTTATAATTCAAAACACTTGTGTTGATATAACTTTAGCTATTAGTGCACGCGGTGTTTGACGCCTCCTGGAGAACGCTGGCCCAATCGCCGCCTTCCACTGTAACAGCAGACAACCACTGTGCAGTTAATATCGCCATATTTGTACATAATACTGTAGAGTCTAGCCTGCAGGTCATTGAACCAGCGAATTTTTCCGTTCTCTACCGATTAAGAACATTTGTGATTCACAGACGCATTAGACACGTAACAAGCCAGTCATCCAATCGCAATAATAGAAATGAGCTGAAGTGTTTTGGAGTGCAACTACGCCTGACATCTTTTCACGGAAATCGGGGGCCCCTGCCGAGGAATCTTCATTTGCAAATGTTTCTGCGTATTACGTTAAGGCTGACGTCAAGAAACACGCAACATTGCTCCTCTCTCGTCGCGAGAAGAACCTGCGACACAAATACAGTCCACGTAAAGAAATTGCAATCTTTCCAAGCCCGCTGTAGACAATTGTCTCCGTGTTTCACAGGAAGGTCGTATTTGACCGGTACTGTAGCCTACAATGCGAGACTCGCTGCCCAATGATCTTCCCTTAGGACAAACTGTGCTACTGCTCTGCGATATGACTGGTTCATGTCGCTGATCACCGAACACAACGCCTGCGTCTCATTGGCTGTGATAACGAAACAAGTTCTTTGTCAGTTGAAGTACAGCACTGATCGAAAAATGTCTTATTTGCAACACCTGAAACCATAAATTGACGTGGGAATGGCGTGGCGTGGCGTGTGGGGAGTGCACCCAGGGCAAGGCGACACCCTCCGAGTGACGGTCTTTCCAGCTGGGACCCGTAGATGACCGTCATCCCCGGGCATGACAGAAATGAATCCCTAGAATGGAGCGGCGCTGGAATGCAAGGGCGGGGGAAACGGGAGTACCCCGAGAAAACCCGCCGGCAAGCGGCATCGTCCAGCACGATTCCTACATGTGAAAATCTGGGATCGAACCCGGATCGGCGTGGTGGTAGGCGAGCGCCCTGGACACTACACCACCGCTGCCACTACGTGGGAATGAAATGGTTAACGATCGCAAAACTTGAGCTTGGAAATTAATTAGCTACAGGACGGGTCCAGCATGTCCTTCATTTCACTAGAATCTGCTAGAATTTCAACGCACTGCGCGCGTGCCCGACAGTTTTCTTTCCTTATCTGCCGTCATGAATGTATGAAGCTACTGTCTCACTTCCTTGGACCAATGCGGGTTCTGATCATCTAAAGCAGAACATTTTTCGATTTGTGTGCAAATACTTAACCGATTCACAAGCTTTGATCAATCAGTAGAGACCTGAAAAATTCGCGGTTTCGTCTCGGGACAAGCTCGAAATTCAAAACCTCTTACGTTTGTATTGCGTATGCTATTGGCTCACCCGTTATTTTACACCTCATGAACAACTCTGAGCCAATAACAAACACACAATAAAATGCAGACCCAGTCACCGTCTTCCGCTAATACAACACGCAACCAATTAACTTTGACATTTGCGTGATTTTACATACGACAATGGAGTATAACCTACAGGTCAGTGAACTCGCGAATTTCTCAGGTCTCTATCAATCAGTCATAAAATAATTAATAAACTACAACCTAAGATAGGTTAGCTCAACAACATTTTTGATACTTTTCAATGTACTTGTGACTAGATGCACCCTATTTCCGCGATGAGATTTCTTGGCAAGTTTATTTCAAAACCTTCTAGGTCAGGTTCAGTGAGGGGGTGAAGAATTATACTTGTCAGTAATTTTTTTTAATTACAAATAAAAACTACTTTTTATTAAATAAAAGGGCAATGACAGTTAACTACGGTTTCATGTATACCAAATAAATGGGGGTAAACCTACGGAACTCTAAAAAGAATGACAGTGTCAACATTGTAAATACGGTGAGCTTCAATATTTCTATATGTGTGGAGCTCAGTTCCCTTGCTATGCCATTACGGAGCGTGTTTCCGTATATTGCCTGTATATTTCCGTAATAATTTCCGTGAATGTAAGGCAATTTTTTACAGAGTGCTATTTCTAACCTCCCAACCCTGGCTCTGCCCCTGCCCAACAAGACCACCTAAACTAGCCTAGGTCAGGTTTAGTCTACCTAGGTTGGCAAACTCATTGCTAATAATTTGCCAAATAATATTTTTGTCGGTAAGTAGCACTAATGATGCATTTGTAACGGATTTTATTCGTTTTTTTTTCATATGAAACAATTTGTTATTTTCATAAAATAAATGTAATTTTATTTCTTCCGACTTGCATTGCCTTATAACTGTATTGGGAATTTAACTAAATTTGTCCACAAGTTGTTTGATATTATGTTGTGAATATTAATTCAGCAAAGCGTTGAATAATTTTAATGTAACAGCAGAATTTAAAAATTCATTAAATGACAGTAACGTGTGACTTTTGAATAGGTAACATTTTTTTACTAACATGAGAATATTAACGCGAGCTCAATGCCAGATACAACTGTATTTTTTCTGTTTGTTTGTAAACAGCACTGAAAAACCGAACAAAATTAATAATAAATATTTTGGTAGGGGTAGGCAAACATCACAATCCGGACAAAATACAAACTTTTACACCCAAATAAACAGGATTTCTCAATTTTCCGCCAACTTAAAAGTGGGGATTTTTGGAATACCAGTGCACCAAGCAGCGTAAGCTTTCCCCAGGTATAACTAATTCCAGTTGGTGTTTCACTGCTCTTTGAATGTTTTGGAATACACCATAATTTTTCCGTGTGGTTACGCGCAGACATTTTCCCATGCATTAGAAGATGATGGACCTGGATTAGCATAGGAGTGTAAAGCGTTAGATCTTACATGCCCATTGTAGAGATTGTCTACATGTTGTACGTGAAGGGTATATTTGAGCGCAACTGCAAACTCAGTGCCCAATGATCTTCCTGTGGGTAACTGATTCCTGAACCGTGTTAATGCTCTACGTTATGGCTAGGGGCAGTGATATTTCGCGAAAAGATTTCGAGACAAGATACAGTCCAAAGCGCTGTATAATCACCCGGCTTCTTTGAGTGGCTAAAAAATGTTCTGACCCGTGTTAACCGTTTGCGCACGAATCACGAAGGTTCGGTGTCAGAGTTAATTAGTCCTGAGTGGCTTGGTCAAAGACGGACACGGCACCAGCAGCCAATGGAGGTATAACAACAGCTGAGGTGTGTATATAGTATTAAAGTATACTGTGCGCTCCGATTTTTACTCGAAAAGTCACTGGCCCTGGTTATGACTGGTTCATATTACTATCGCCGAACACACAGCCTACCGCCTATTGGTTGTGATAACGAAGTAAGTTATTTGCCAGCTTAAGTACAACACGCATCAAAATATTTATTATTTGCAGCATTGTAAAACCATAAATTAATATGGAAAGGAAAGGGTTGCGTTAACCTAGGAAGATTTGTGAATACGTGTGTGGTGTTCACACGAGCATGCGTGATAGCCACGGTGTACACTGCTCACAGACGNACGGCACCAGCAGCCAATGGAGGTATAACAACAGCTGAGGTGTGTATATAGTATTAAAGTATACTGTGCGCTCCGATTTTTACTCGAAAAGTCACTGGCCCTGGTTATGACTGGTTCATATTACTATCGCCGAACACACAGCCTACCGCCTATTGGTTGTGATAACGAAGTAAGTTATTTGCCAGCTTAAGTACAACACGCATCAAAATATTTATTATTTGCAACACTGTAAAACCATAAATTAATATGGAAAGGAAAGGGTTGCGTTAACCTAGGAAGACTTGTGAATACGTGTGTGGTGTTCACACGAGCATGCGTGATAGCCACGGTGTACACTGCTCACAGACACACATCCACCTGAGCGTTGGCGTACTGTGCCACTCCTTGACCTTGAACACGAATAGCACGCAAGCCATCTGTCCTCTCGCGTCTTCTCTCCACACCTTGTTTTTTTTACAGGCCAAGAGTCTACCCATCGCCTGCCACCAGCAAGCGGGCTCGTTCATTTTAACACTACTTGTTATCCTCACAGTTACTGGTGTTCAAGACAATTAGGGAAGTAAGTCACCTAAACAAGATGTTTTTAAATAACATGTTGAAATTCAAACCACAGCAATCCATGAACTATTATAAACAAAAAATTCTAGTTTAAGCTGTTAATGACAAAGTGAGCACTTTTAGGGCCCTAGTTACATTTTTCCCTACAACCCATTTTGTCATCCTTCCGCCACTTTTTACAGTGTACCGCACTAGATAGTTTCTCGTCTAAGGCTACAATGAAATATATTTATTGACTATGATTCCAAATGAAACGGCCACAAAAATTGCTCACTTTTCCGTGAGTGGCCGATAACAACATTTTTGAAAAGGTCATCTAGCATTTTTTAATGTAAGTTGCAGTTAGGTAAAACAGCGCCGGGAGTCCGCAGCCATAAGAACCTGCGTGCACAACAAGTTGCATATCACGAAGGCGGGAGGGAACTGGCGTGGCTTGCGGAGATGGCCTGCACATGAGACACCATTCACTCGAGGTACCTGGGCGCCGCTGGTGGTATAGTTCATTTCATATAAGAAGGCCACATTCTGACAGTCAGTGAGTAGCAACTTAAATATTTAAAAAAAACTAACGTGCCATTTACTAAATCCTGTATCAGCTGATGCACGAACGAACAAAAGTTAATATTACGTTGGCTATTCTGAGAGCAGTGCCGAAGCACATCACACAAGCAGAAAATACGCGGATAATAAAGAGTTCGTAGATTAATTAATACATTTTATTTTACGTGGTCATAAAACAGCAGTTTTTAGTTTTGCAAACGAAACTTTTCGATAAAATAGTAATGTATAGGTGTTCAAAATGAGATGCACAATAAAACGATACGTATCCAAATGTGATGAAAAATCCAAAGTTTCCAGACCCTCAAACCAGGTGCTGCTATATTGTGGGTTAAAAGCGCACCATCTGTTTCAACATGCCCTCCCACGCCATCTGTCATCCATATCCCGAACTACTCCCAGAAACATATTATAGTTTTGATGTTTAANTCCAAAGTTTCCAGACCCTCAAACCAGGTGCTGCTATATTGTGGGTTAAAAGCGCACCATCTGTTTCAACATGCCCTTCCACGCCATCTGTCATCCATATCCCGAACTACTCCCAGAAACATATTATAGTTTTGATGTTTAAAATAACGTATTTACGCGCATATACAAATAATTTTATTTCNAAAATAACGTATTTACGCGCATATACAAATAATTTTATTTCCCCGCGAGCTCTGTATAGTTTTTAAAGTAACATATACTTCGTGTACCGCGTTTACGAACGACCCTACACACGTCCACCAAGCTACGTTTACGAATGCAGCCCCACCCAAGAAGTTCACCAATTGCCACATGTAGCAGCACCTCCTGGATGCGCTGACTCGCCACATCAAAGCCTATTCTTGACACGCCAGTTGATGGCGAATGGATACATAAACGAAAAGGCACGGCGATTGTCAAATGTCAAGAATGTGGCCATCTTATATGGTACACAGTATAGCTTGTTAGTACACGTGTGTCAGACTACACGGACAATGGGAGATTAGCAACTGAGTAGTAAAGGCTGCCAGAAGTGCTTGCAGTTTACTTCCGGCATGGCGCGCCAGTTCCGTTCTCCTTCGTGATATGCAACTTGTTGTACACGCAGGTAAGTATAGCTGCGGACTTCCTGCGTTGTTTCGCCTAACTTCAACTTACATTAAAAAAATACTAGATGACCTTCCCAAAATTTTTGTTACTAGGACTTTTTGTTCATATTAGTCCATAGATGCTGTGGTTTTAATTTTGACATGTTATTCAAACACACATTGCAAAACACCGGTTATGTCGGGACCGCAGTAGCTGAGCGGTTAGACTTCTCGCCTCCCACCAAGGCGAACCGTGTTCGATCTCCGGCCGGGTCACTGACGGATATTCACAGGTGGTAATCGTGCCGGACGATGCCGCTGGTTGGCAGGCTTTTTCGGGGATCACCCGTTTATCCCTCCTTTGCATTCCGGCGCTGCTCCATACTTACCNGCCGCTGGTTGGCAGGCTTTTTCGGGGATCACCCGTTTATCCCTCCTTTGCATTCCGGCGCTGCTCCATACTTACCTAATTCCAATCTCATCGGCTCTCAGGACCTCGCTAACCCATTCAGACTAAGTGCACACTTTTGTGTACATCGCACAACGTGTAGGTAAGTTTTGTTTTGCACTGCACACCGCGAAGCTCAATGACCAATGACTAGGGACCTGAAAAATTCGCGGATTCATTTCGGGACAAGCTAGGATTGAAACACGTGTATCTTAGCCTCACTTCTGCATTTGGCTCACGACCTATTTGACACCTCATCCAGTACTGTGAGCCAATAGTAAACAGGCAACAAAATGCAGTCCCAATCACGACCTCTCACTGTGAAAGAAGGCAGCGAATGAGCAGCTTATATCTCCTTGAGCGTGTAAACAAATATGGAGTATAGCTTGAAGATCAATAAACTCTCGAATTTTTCCGGTCTCTACCAATGACCTTACCTGTGGGTAAATGATTCGCCAACAGAATTACTGGTCTAGGTCGTAATTTGTTCGTATAACTGTAGCCGAACTTATAACCTACAGCTGATTGGTTCTGGCATCGAAAAATTGTTGTGTCGACTTAAGTACAGCACGCGATTGGTTCGGTCTTCAACACCTCACACCGTAAATTAAAGTGGGTCTCAAATGGTTAGGTCTCTCAACTCAACAACAACAACCAGTTGTGTTTCCATTTACCACCGTCGTACTGGCACACACGCTTACCGTACTGTACGACGTGCATCGTCAGCTGACCATCTACCACTCGGCTGCGGAGTGAACTTTGCCCCAGTTTAGTGTCCCTTCGTGCGTGACACTATTTGCAATCAATTCTGTCCTTTTTTAAATGGCTATAATAAAAAAAACCATTTTGATAATCAAAATTGTTGTCACTGGGGTTCTAGTGTTATTGCAAGACCCTGCTAAAAACTAGCACAACTATGATGCTACGTCCGCGTGAGTTTCGTTCTCAAGGACGAAGAAATTTTCAAAGAAGCGTCGTCGAGCAGCACTCGAGTGTATTCCTCTGTGTGTCAACACTTTCAGGACTGTACACATTTACTAGTGTTTAAGACAAGTTATAGTCCACCCACGGTAACTTCCAACTTTTCTGAAGCCCTGCTGAAGTTCTACTTCCAGGATATTCCTCCGCCTCATGCAAACAAAACTTAAAACATTACACTAGGGCCCACGCATCGCATTCGTGCGCACTCAGTGTAGTAATATTTTGCATTAGAACTATTTCTTGCTAGGCATTACCGACACACCTATATTCACTCTGTCTTTATTCATATTAGTTATAAATTAAATATTATAACTTACAGATAAAACATAGGAGTTCAATTTAACCAAAAATATGTACTTTTATGTTAACACGCGTATAAAACGGTTGTGATTACATTAAATATTTAGGTTGCAATCAAACACGTCTTACATTGTTTTTTTTTTTTTTTTTTCAAAAGTTTGATTCAAAAAGTGTGAAGAAACCACGAATAGGCCATAGATGCTAGTTGCCTGTTTAAGCCACTACAGGCACAACAGTGTGTTTGTCGTCTTCTTTATCCTCGAAAACCTCTGTCGAGTAGCCCCGCCCACACACTGCACTGCTCTCATTATTGGCTGGCTGTCAGCCAATGAAGTGCTCTAATTAACTGACTCCCAAAAATCCTAGTCTTAGACACGCAACAAGATTTATAATCCACCACGTTAATTTAATCACGTTTGCAATAACATTTGTATTTACTTATGAAATGCACACGTAAATGAGCTCTGCCATAATTGGAAGATACGGACAAACATTGGCAAAGCAATGAAAGTCTAACCGTGCATTGGCTAGTCTCATAAAACGAAAGATTTATAATAGTACTATCCCAGGTTAAGAGGATGTTGAAACTCGACGATAAAATTGTCTTTATCTCCATTTCACGTAGTACAGTTTTCCGAATGCATTCACAGAGATCGCCCTTTCTTCGCATGATTTAAAACTAGAGGCCCTATCGTTCCGCGTAATACTTCAGCACCAAGCCAGGCTTCATACAATGTCAGGTTGGTATCTCAGGTGTCACTGGAACTACTTGGCTGACTGACTGACTTNGCCAGGCTTCATACAATGTCAGGTTGGTATCTCAGGTGTCACTGGAACTACTTGGCTGACTGACTGACTTCCTCTCTCGGCACGGTTGTAACTGACTGTTGACTGATCTGACATAACTGATCCTCTCGGCGTGACGACGGTAACTCACTCTCCCGGCGCAGAGATATGACTGACACCCACTCCCTGTCTCGCAAATTGACTTTNGGGGGGTGGAAGGGTGCCGAACAATGACCCACTTCCTCCACGTGCCAGGACTCTTGTTGGTGGAGGGGGGAGGTGGAGGTGACCTGTGGCCTTCCGGCCAAACTCTGTCAGCTTTTTTTCCCCGCGGATAACTAGCGGTGTGTTGGCGCCCATCTAGCTTACTTCTGCATTATCTAGGCATGTGTTAATGTTCTCAACGTGTGTTGCTGGGGGAGGATGGGGAATCTTGGCACCACTGCCCAAGCTCTGTCAGCCTTCTTTGGGTGTAACTAGCGTTGTATCGGCGAAACTCAGCTTACCTCGGCATTTCTTCGGCGATATGTTAGATCTACCCTACTTGGCGCTTATCTTAATTCTCTCGTGAGCGAAAAGTGCTGCCCTACCGCGGATTGACCTCGGCACGCGTTAACGACTTCTACGTCCTCTTGTTGACCTAATCTGGCCTCCAGGTGTCCCGCGACGCGTACCAACTTGTAGGTGCTCGCGGGGGTAAGATGGTGCGGGAGGCGGATTGTGGCAGCGACGTTCTACTTACTATATGCGTCATNCAGGTGTCCCGCGACGCGTACCAACTTGTAGGTGCTCGCGGGGGTAAGATGGTGCGGGAGGCGGATTGTGGCAGCGATGTTCTACTTACTATATGCGTCATGCGTTAACTTAAGTACCAAATTTGATGGTCGTATGTTAAACACATACTTAAATCTATACAATACATCTAACTTTATTCAGGTAACAGCATCCATCTCCCAAACAATCAGAAGAAGGCATTTAATCATAAAAATATCTGTACACTGCCTGGTGATTTTCTTTATAAAATATTTGTTTCTAGTTCTTTAAATGAATTCTGCATCCCATAATTTATATATATAGGTATGTATTTTAAATGGAGGCCTTTGCGATTATTGAAGAAGAAAATAGTACTCAGCATTAAAAATTATAATGCAGAAATTTAATGATAATTGCAACATTTATGGTTAAAATTATTCTCATAGACTAATGAACAATTTTTATGAATTATACTTTGTACATAATAAGTTTTGTAAATTTTTGTAAATATCCCGGACACTCTTCTCATATTTGAAAATTGACGTCTTCACTTCGCAACGACAATTATACAACGGGCAATATCTGTGCTTCTGTTGAACTTAAAACATCTAAATATACAAGATCTATTTGTCATAACTAGAGCAAACATAAATGGTATTCAGATACTACGTCATCAAAATAGTTCTATATTACCACCTCATCCCCCTAACAAAACCCTTTTTGGGTGTTTTATTTCACTGGACAAACTGAGTACTGAATTTGAAGGTAATCAGTAAAATAGGTTCCAACCTTTTAGACGGGATTGGGGTTAGCTCTATCTTTTAGCAGGTAGAACTAACTTCAGTCGAGTATTTTTACTACAATAGAAATTCTTGATTTGTTTTAGGGACATAATAAATATAACCCGCAAATCTCAATAGTTCTAAGGCTACCATTTAGGAAATCTTGAGTACAAACATTGGTAGCAATCAGTTGAAAAGATTCTGAATTTCAATACATCAGGGACACTGGAGAGATGTGGGTGGCTCATCGTGGTCTTGAGAGCCGATTAGCGTGAAGAGAGGTGGGAATGGAGCAGCGCCGGAATGCAAGGGCGGGGGAAATGGGATATCCCTGAGAAAACCCGCCGACCAGCAGCATCGTTCGACACATGCGAAAATCCGGGGGCGACCCCACCGGGAATCGAACCCAGTTTGCCTAGGTGGGAAGAGAGTATTCAGGCCACTGCACCACCGCGGCCCTTTTCTATATCAGATTTTGATCGTACGGGATGTACCTCAAGTCAAGTTGCAACATGGCATTTCAGTTGGNGCCGGCACTCGTCCACCACACACTCCTCCTGTCACACACACCGCCACAGTCAGTCACTCTCTGTTGAGCACTGTGATGATAACAATCACCACTCACTACGGCTACGAGCCGGCACTCGTCCACCACACACTACTCCTGTCACACACACCGCCACAGTCAGTCACTCTCTGCTGAGCACTGTGACGACGACAATCACCACTCACTACGGCTACGACTAGTGGTAGTGCTTTCTCGCGAGGAAAAATATCACTACGCGGTAGACTTCAATACTGCAAGTACCCAGCAGCAGTTTGTCTATTGCCATTGGTAGCTGTCTGCTTGAGAAGGCGTTTTCATATTCGACAGGGCCACTCGGAATGTGGCAACATGGGCACGGCTCCTACGTGATTCGTGTGCAGACAGCTAACACATGTCATAAAGTAAATTCAGACAATCAAAATAAGTAAACAACCCTACAGTCTTTGAAATATAACTTATCTTTTAATCTTTTCACGAAATTGCACTACCCCTAGTTATGACTACAATGACTGATGAGAACAACTGTCGATGGTGATGAAAACTATTATTATGAAAGTGATGAAGATGATAAATACTGCCATAAGAACGACGATGTTAAAAAGGATGATGAAAACTGTGATGATGATGATGATACTTAAGAAGATTAAATCTATAATAAGAACGATGGTGATATGGATGGTAGCCTAAATATGATAAAACATTTTTTTAGGACTATGATGGTAATTATGAAGATGATGAGAATTATTAAGAATATGAGGAAAACTGTGAAGAAGAGGATGATAACGATAACGAGGATGATTAAAACTGTAACGAAGACGATGATGGTATTGATGAAGGTAATGACGATAATGATAGTGATGATCATGAAGATGATACGTGACACCTTATCTTCGGGAAAAGAGTTCGACGCAGATGACACCTAGCTCCCTGTGGATGAAAGAACACAAGACATGCTAGAAGCAATAAGCAAAGACCAATGACATGCTCAGCTTTTTACAGGCACAAGAAACTTGTCATCTACGTTGTTGCATGTGGTAACTCCGCTGAGTGCTGGAAAGTGTTGAGTGATCCTGTTGGAAACGCTGGGAGGGGTAGCGTTCATCGCTTGAACACTTTGACAACCAAGCTAGAGTCTAGTGCGGTTGAAACTCGCGAACATTTGCCAGCATTGCATCGCTAGATTTAAGATCTCACATGAACACTTAGTCAAATCAGTGGTAACTTACGTAAATAACATTATTATTTTTTTTTTGTGGAAATGAACACGACGGATTGTAGGAACACCCGATTTTCGCGAAAATATTTCACGCCTAGTTGTATTTCAAAACAATTCAACTTATTTATATTATTACTATTGAATTAATTTCATGTTACGCCTCTTACGTGTCTGTCCACGAATCAGATATGTTCTTAATTGGATTAATTCTACTGTGATTGGCCATTGAAAGAAAAAGGTGTATTCTTACAAAGACGCGTGGTCAACAAGCGAAGGAAAACTGCTATGATGGCCCGCAGGTGTTCAAATGTAGCTGGAGCTAAACTCATTTTCACGGTGTATCGTGTACCAGACGACAAGTGACTCTATTTGGAACTCAGCCAACTGTCCAATCCCCTTGCTGGCAGCTGGCCAATGATGAAATTTGTCAATATGGCAGGAACAGNAGCCAACTGTCCAATCCCCTTGCTGGCAGCTGGCCAATGATGAAATTTGTCAATATGGCAGGAACAGCGGCGTGTGGTGAACTGTTGCAAAGGTAAGCTGTGTTATGCTCTGTGATACACCTACTCATTTGCTAGTTTACACATTGGCCACTTAAACGTAGTAATGTNGGTAAGCTGTGTTATGCTCTGTGATACACCTACTCATTTGCTAGTTTACACATTGGCCACTTAAACGTAGTAATGTATTTGACGTCGCAGTACGTGTGTAATGGGTGCCTCCCCCACTCTCTCGTGAGTGGCCGCAGTACATTCCGTTTCTCCCGGCTCCACCCTGGTTACTGGTTCCTGCTGCGTGCGCCGAATGCGTACAGCACTGAGCAAGCACCAGCTTACCTTGCAACGCTTCACCACACGCCACTGGTAAGGACTGTCTGGTAAGGCGTGAGCGGTAAGTGGGAATGCAGGGACTAACAGAAATGATGTTCCTGTAGGATGTATCAGGGATGTTGTAGAAGGACAGCAGCATCCATTTGAGATAGGGAAACGCCTCCGTCGAGCGTTACAAACAAAACAGTGTTGGGTGCCTATTACAGGGGAAAACATCGGCCGGAGCATTGTGGAGGAATGTTCTACGTTTAGCGTCGTAAGTAAGTTCGCCGGTTTATTGCAAGAATGTTTACGCGGAGCCTAAACTTATATATCCTATAGTTAGGGGTAGTGATATTTCGCGAAAAGATTTCGAGACAAGACACAGTCCAAAGTACTGTAGGGTCGTCCAGTTTCTTTGATTGGCTAAAAAAATGTTCTGGCCCGTGTTAACAGTTTGCGCATGAATCACGAAGGTTCAGTGTCGGAGTTACTCAGTCCTGAGTGGATTGGTCAAAGACGGACACGGCACCAGCAGCCAATGGAGGCATAACGACAGCCTGAGGTGTGTACACGGGATTGAAGTCTACTGTGTGCTCAGATTTTTACGCGAAAAGTCACCGGCCCTACCTATATGAACACTTGCAGTCTTAAATCGACTATTAGCCGCTTGTCTTTGCGCGAAGAATTCTGTCAAGTGAGCAAGCCAATAAGAATTAAGTTTCTCCGACACTGACCGTCCGTGATTCGCGCGCTGACAGATAAGACGCGTCACAATTCAAATGATCCAATAACGAAAGTGGTTTTGACCTAGAGTGCTTTGGAACGGAACTTGTCCCGTTGTGACGTTGCTAAGGATGATAGTGTGTTTGTGAAGCAAGTTACTACTGCCGAAGAGAGNAACGGAACTTGTCCCGTTGTGACGTTGCTAAGGATGATAGTGTGTTTGTGAAGCAAGTTACTACTGCCGAAGAGAGCTACATTCTACTGAGTTTTATGTACAGTTTCGCTTTACAGGAAATGACTGCATAAAACGGATCTGGTATTCTTGAGGTTTCCTTTTTCAGGCATCCACACAACAGCACAGTGACCAGNAAATGACTGCATAAAACGGATCTGGTATTCTTGAGGTTTCCTTTTTCAGGCATCCACACAACAGCACAGTGACCAGTGTTAATTACCCCAGTCAAATAGATTCAAGAGACATTACATGTTGTAAGAGTTTTGTTGTTAATGAGTTAGTTGCTACTTCTAATTCAGTTATTGGTATTTCTCCATTTCCGGCATTGCATTTCCGACGTAAGATTAAGTTTGAGCTTGGTGATGCTGGAGGGGCGGTAGTTGAGCATGCCAACCCTGACGTCATAATTGGGCGTACGCGCCCTGTGAGCGTAGCGAATCACGAGGGATGAGGGACGTACGCTCCTCGAACGCGCGGTAAACGACACACTACCGGATGCGACGGAGCTAGCTACGTGCCACGTCGTCATGCCTGCCTCAAAGCTGGGGGACGCGCCTTCGAACACACCTCGTGAACCGTCCTCATAGCTTGCCGGTCGTCTACGTAGCACGTTCATATATTACATTAGTTCACTAAGTCCTCTAGGTTGTCGTAACGTACTGTGTGACAAAGCAGATATACAGGATGATTCTAAAATCATGGGACAAACATTGAGGGGTGGTAGAGCTCACTAAAACAAACAATTATTGTATAGGAATATATGGGTGGAAGTGACGCGTTGAGGCACAAGCACAAAAACATCACACGTTAACGGAAACATAAAATGTTCATTAGCAGCATACTTAACGAGTGATTCCGTACAGAGAATGTTAAAACAGTTGCTGGAAATGCATCCACCAACAGTCACGCATGCTTGGCGACCTCTACATATGGCGTGATTGACTGACAATGATGGTGGGCGTGAAATACCCGGCGTAAAACTTAGACAAGCGGTTAGTGAGGTGGCTGCGATGGTTCGAACGTTTACTGTCGGTGGTAGCAATTTTGGACAATTATTATAGACATTGCTGTAAAAAGACATTTAGCGGTGACGTTGTAAATAAACAATGTGTTACATTCCATGTGTTATTGTTGTATTTGTGCCTCAACGCGTCACTCCGGCCCATATATTCCTATACAATAATTGTTTGTTTTAGTGAGCTCTACCACCCCTTCAATGTTTGTCCCATGATTTTAGAATCATCCTGCATATCTCCTCCCGTTGGCTGATGCGTGTCGCGAAACATTGCCTGTTGGCTGGGCTGCAGAATGGCGAGTGAGTTACCAGGCGTTACGCCTGATTGGCGAACGGTGTTCCGACATGTTGCTGGCCAGTAACGCCGTATTTTCTGGCGTGTGCAGCTGGAACTTTCTGTATTCTTAAGGGGCCTCCATAGCAAATGCCTCAAGTTCACTTTCAGCCTAGGAAACATTGCAACGGCGGTGGACACCAGCATAAACAAAATTCGCACATGTTCTGTTTCCTCAGAGTTTCCAGCGGTGAACATAGCGTTTTAATAGAACAGTATGTTTGGAAGAGATAAAGCATCGTCCGTACAGTTTTAGAAACACTTCTTTACAGAAGAGAAAACATCGCAAACAGGCGGTTTTTTTTGCTGATTTTAACACTTTTCAACAATAACATTTATGCTTGGAAAACCAAATTTATAAATTGGCGCCAAATACAGACATTTATTTCTGTCCTGAAGAATACATTACCGTTAAAATATTCTATCGTTTTTTTTTTATTATTATAACATACACAACTGCTAACAGAGAGACCCATATGGCAACTTGGAAGGCTTGTTAAGTATTCTATAAACAAGCCATGGCATTCTTTAGTATTTCAGTAGACCGTATTTACTGCCTTCCAATAAAATTGGTATAGGCTGCTCAGGGTAAATTGGGTATTTTTGAAAGCCCTGCTTAGCATCTACTTGTATGCACAATGTGTAGGGCCAGTGACTTTTCGCGGGGAGCACACAGTAGACTTCAACACTATATACACTCCTCAGCTGTTGTTATACCTCCGTTGGCTGCTGGTGCCGTGTCCGTCTTTGACCAAGCCACCCAGGACTAAGTAACTCCGACACTGAACCTTCGTGATTCGTGCGCAAACGGTTAACACGGGCCAGAACCTTTTTTAGTCAATCAAAGAAGCTGAACGACCCTACAGTGATTTGGACTGTATCTTGTCTCGAAATATTTTCGCGAAATATCACTGCCCTTAACAATGTGTATTCTTCCGCGATATGTAAAACTAAAATCGTCACAAGCCTGATCACGTTATTCATTCTTCGGTCAAATGAAGCTGAGAAATTATTTGAAGGGTAAATATTTTATAAATTTAATCATTACTACACTACAGTTTAAAAAAAAAACAGAAAGCTAAAGAAGGCATTTTAGTACTTCTGTTTTAATAAAATGTTCACCCAACACTTTTAATTCAGGGTTAAAGCATGGAACTAATTTCCCTCGGTCGTTACCAACATTACTGGACACATACCACTCAGTGAACCAGTTAAAATATATACAGGCAGGGACAGTGGCATTTTTCTCAGGTTGAATTCAAAAGTGCTCATTTTACCTTTTGCAGCATTTACATGTGTTATAAACATGTAGTGGTTGTCGCATTTTTATCCACTAAAAATTCTTGAATTTTTTTCGAATAATTTATTGGTTTTTGTAATAAAAAAAAAAAGCACTTTAAATACCATCCTTAATTCAGATCTGCATACTGAGAAACCGGTTATATGGGACAGCGTTGACCACACACGCGCGCGCGCGCACACACACACATACGCACAGAACGTGAATTCTCGGAGTTACAGTGAATTTTATGACACGATAAATGACAGTGTTGAAAATTAATTGCACTAAGGCAAAAGAGTTTTTCTTCTCTTTATCACACAAACAGCAGCAGGAAAATTTGAAGTAACGTTCGTGCCACTGTTAAAACTGCGTTTCGCAGAAGCGTCCTTGAGAAGGTATCAGGATGCATCGTGGCACGACAACCAAAACATAATTGCCATTTCGGATCTTAATTACAACGCATGTGGTTGTCAGAATTTCAACTGTGAGACCATTGAATGCTTTCCAATTTAAAACACTTCTTAGGGCCGTGGCTAACCTGACAATGCAACGTGTTTGAAAAACTGTTTTTTTTTTTTTTTTTACAAAACTACTAAATGTGCCCACAATGTGTTTACCTACGAAAATAAAATACGTATTCCATTAACGGCTGCTTCAAACGTTTCTGAAGCTCTGCTAAAGTTCTATTTCCCGGATATTCCTCCGCCTCATGCAAGCAAAGCTTAACCGAGTCTAGAAAATTACACCAAAAAGCTAGCGCACCGCATTCGTGCGCACTCAGTGTAATAATATTGAACATAAGACTTTCTTACTAGGCCTAGCCAACACACCTATTTCCTCCCCTGATGTTATTCTTATTAATTTAAAATGAAATGTCATTAATTACAGATAAAATATAAGTAAAAGTTCAATGTAATTAAAAATGTGTATTTTTATCTTAACACAAGTGTAAAACGCTTGTAATACATGCATTATTTAGGAAACAACCAATCACGTCAAGTATTAGGGGTGATTTTTCATTCAAAGGTTTGATTCAAAAAGTGTGAAGAAACCGCGAAAAGACTATACCTTGGTCCAGCGACTTTTCACGTAAAAAATCGGAGCACACAGCAGACTTCAATACTATATACACACCTCAGCTGTTGTTGTACCTCTATTGGCTGCTGGTGCCGTGTCCGTCTTTGACCAAGCCACCCAGGACTAAGTAACTCCGACACTGAACCTTCGTGGTTCGTGCGCAAACTGTTAACACGGGCCAGAACATTTTTTTATCCAATCAAAGAATCTGGACGACCTTGCAGTGCTTTGGACTGTATCTTGTCTCGAAATCTTTTCGAGAAATATCACTACCATTAACTATACCCCAGACGAAGAGGGAATAGTTCTTTTAAGATATCACGCATGCTATAAATGTTATTTTGGAGCCCCTCCAACATATTCGAAAAATGTTAATTCAGACTGATGTATGTTAAAACATACTACCTGAACTTCGTTACAGACTTTCCAGCAATAAAATTATAAGAGACCCCTCTTAAATTGCCATAGGTAGAACGCAACACGACGAGAACACTACATGCCAGTTCAGAGTGTTGCGCGTAGAGGCGATGGCACGCTTAGTGTGCGTGGCACTGTAGCATTTATCGCTCCCTCGCTATATACTAGATGAATTAATTATCTCTCCAGCAGGCAATGTGTACCATATATCCTCAGCATGACGACGACGGCGCAAGATGGTCTAAGCGCTACTCGGTGGGAAGATGGGAAGATGCAAAATAAGGATGAATTAGAAAAGGAAATACAGAGCAGCCAAGACAACAGAGGAAAGGTGTTTGGGAAACTACATGCGGGTACAGAAATAAACATGAACAGCTGAACTCCAGGTACAAAACAAACATAATCATTAAACTATTCATTGTGTTGCAAATAAGGTTTCATCTGAGACACATGCACATGAACCTCAAACACGGAAGAAAGTTCGAGATAGACGAGTGCCTTAATCCTACCAGATGATTTGAATTTTGTTTTTTTTTTTCAGAAACCTTACTGTCACCTGAATTTTCCTTTCGACAGACGCATTGCAGCCGCAAGCTAACGATGTTCACTGACGTCTACACGTAAATCGCTAATTCGGGATTCTAACTTGGGAACCTCAGAAACCTAAGTTAACGTATAATCAGTGTCAACCAGCGGGTCAGCTTGCTGATTCCTGAAACACTCACAATAGGGTCTCGGAAAATTTTTGCTGATAATTCGGTGCCAAGCTAGACTTCAAACATGTGTAGAGTTCATATTTGTTTTTTTTTTTTTTTTTTTCCATTTGGATCACAAGTTTACAGAACAGGCAAATATACAGAGGTGAAACGTGACGGTTCACGCATCCGCTTGCTAACTGACTGCGCTAGGCTCTGGCAACGGGCCTCGCGCCTGATTGGCTGCTTAGTGCTGCGAAAGCTTCCCTATTGGCCGGGCTGTCGGCTGGTGGGTAAGTTCCTAGGCGCTGATTGGTGAACGGCGTTCCGACGTGTTCCTGGAAAGTGACGCCATTTTGCTGGAGCGTGCGACTGCAGTTCGCGGTGCAAGCGGAATACTTCACAAACTGTTCCACGTGCGTCAAAGTCGCACACCTAGGAATGTCGTATAAAAAAAACGTTCCCCACCCGACGGCAGGTTTCAGTTTTCTATTTCCGTTCCTAAAATGTCTAATGTATATTTTTGAAAGTGAAAAACGGCTGAACCCTTAAGGACGGCACAAATATACTGCCACTGAAGACAATGTTGAAGTTAACTGCCTGTTTTCTCAACTACAGCACTCTCGGTTTTGTGGTTTTGTGTAAGTGTCTGTATTTACACTTACCATGGTCCTATTGGTCCTGGCTACACCAGACACGCCTACCGGATTCTGCAAAGTTTATTATTGGCTGGCCGTCGGCCAATGGAGTCGCGCGTTGACTGAGCGGCAATCAATATGTCGCGACAGCTGTGGCAAGTTTTACAAGCCACTGTGTTCTTCGAGAAACAATTAACCCTTTCTATCGCAGTGTCCTGTATATGGGATGTTGCATATTAAGTGGCTTTAATGGCTTGCACTGTACACAGCAGAACATCCCGTCCATTGAGGAAGGTTTCCTACGTGTGGGAGACATCATTCGCTGCTGAGACTATGTTCCGTAGCCTCATAAACCACTGCTGCCTGTAACACAAGGCACATATGGATTTCTTTTAGTTCCAATGTAAGATTAAGCGTTGTTTGGACATCAGTACACTTCCGAACAAAAGATTTTTTTGTTGCAACGCCTAAAATTATATATTCATTTTTCACTGAAAGGGTTAAAATTGACAGTTTATTCTTACGAACTGAAAAGTTGGCCGGTTGTAATTTTTTACGTAGAGTCCGAGAGATTCCAGCGAAACAGTGAAACTGTGAAAGTGTGAGTCTTGCCTTCAGGAGTAAAAGTAAAATGCCATATATATATACGAAGCCTTGATTATGTACGTGCATACTCCTGAGAGTGTCGAAGCCGCTAGGGCTCGCGCAGCGCACTTACAGTATATCTTTATTATTACACCGTGAAATGTCAGGGTTGCCGACGAGACTCTCAAGAGGCGAGCTGCCGACGCAGAGACTGCACGCCAGGTCAGTGCCTTGCGCATAGAGGCGATGAGTTAGGCAACGAGCGTGTGTGGGTCGCCCGTAGCCACCCCGCGATTCCAGGCCTTTGACGCACGATACACCTCCAACCTGGCGAAACAATGCGACGAAGCTCGTCCACTCGTCGGGTGACGCCCAGCCAATAATGGGGCAGAGACCGGAGAAATTCGCTAGTTCAACGACCTGCAGGCTAGACTCTACAGTCTCTTATGCACAAATATGCCGATATCAACTGCNGAGAAATTCGCTAGTTCAACGACCTGCAGGCTAGACTCTACAGTCTCTTATGCACAAATATGCCGATATCAACTGCACATTGGTTGTCTGCCGTCACAGTGGAAGGCAGCGATTGGGCCAGCGTTCTCCACGAGGTGTCAAACGCCGTGTGGACCAATGGCTAAATTTATATCAGCACACGTGTTTTGAATTATAGCATTTCTCGAAATAAATAAGCGAATTTTTCAGGTCTCTAATAATGGGACGTTTANGAGAAATTCGCTAGTTCAACGACCTGCAGGCTAGACTCTACAGTCTCTTATGCACAAATATGCCGATATCAACTGCGCATTGGTTGTCTGCCGTCACAGTGGAAGGCAGCGATTGGGCCAGCGTTCTCCAGGAGGTGTCAAACTCCGTGTGCGCCAATAGCTAAAGTTATATCAACACACGTGTTTTGAATTATAGCATTTCTCGAAATAAATAAGCGAATTTTTCAGGTCTCTAATAATGGGACGTTTAAGCATGTTAACCAAGTCCGCTGTAATGTGGACAAATGGGACGTTGGTAAATGCACAGATCAATAGAACTGGTTTTACTGTAGTGGACTGCGAACTTCTAGCTTGCCGTGACTTCCCAGTAGATATGCACAGGCCTCTGTGTGTTAAGAAGAGATCCGAGAATTTCACGAGATCAAGCGGTGCTACGATAGATGTCGGTTACTTGTACTTTCTCCGTTACTTTTGTGATTGGGTAACTCGTTTCCTGACTTACCCTGCAGGAGTATGAACCCTCTACTCGCTTGTTCATTGGCTGCCGCCAAACGCAGGACTCGCCCGCCTGTCCAAGCAGGCCACTCAGAATGAAGTTACCAGAGTGCTGGATTTTCAATGTTGGTAGAGCCAATGGTTTTACCGTGGGGAAAGTGGACTGTTTGCTAGGATGCAACGTAATGTACACTCGTCCAACAGTTTCCTTTCGTTACTGGCCGTCAAGCATGCACGAAGCTACTGTCCCCTACTTCATTGGGCCAATAAGGATCTGATATTCTAAAGCAGGAAGTTCATGACTAACTTAAACACACTGTGTATATTCCACCGCACTCTGAAATTAACGTCCTAGGGTAAAACAAAAGATATTTATTGCCTATTATTTCAAAAGAGACAGCTTTCAAAAGTGCTTACTTTACCGCATATAAGGACAGTGATATTTCGCGGGAAGATTTCGAGACAAGATACAGTCCAAAGTACTTTAGGGACGTCTAGCTTCTTTGATTGGCTAAAAAAATGTTGTGGCCCGTGTTAACCATTTGCGCATGAATCACGAAGGTTCAGTGTCGGAGTTGCTTAGTCCTGAGTGGCTTGGTCAAAGACGGACACGGCGCCAGCAGCCAATGGAGGTACAACAACAGCTGAGGTGTGTATATAGTATTGAAGTCTACTGTGTGCTCAGATTTTAACACGCGAAAAGTCACTGGCCCTACCTATACACACTAGGGAAACCGTCAATGAGCACAAAGCTGAAACTCGAAAATACATAGGACAGTAGAGTCTAGCCTGCAGGTCGTTCAAAACACGAAATTTTCCTGTTGCTGTCAGTTTGTAAAAGGAAAACTGCTTGAATGCCCATAGGGCAGATGCTCGAAGTTTGTATTTCGGAGAACACCTCCGACTTCCAACCGTTTCTTAAACTGAAGCTAAGAAAATATTTCATTTATACATCTTATTTATTTTTCACTATTCAAATTGTCATAACCTTAAGTTAATTTTAAAACAAATCTTGTGAAATCCAGATTTATTAATAACAAAAAAAATATGCAGTCGCATGATAATCGAAGCATTTTTTTATTATGTTTATCATAATGAGATAGAATAAATAAAATTTAGTTTCACTTGCTGGTACCAGACATATAACATAAGCTAAGGACTTCCAGTTGTCCACGGATCACAGTTTAAGAATTACCGCCGTTAGGTATTGTAATGTATAGACTGTTCATGGTAAAGTGAGCACTTTTGAGACCCTAGTAAGGTTATTTCCACTCACGCTAGGAACAAACCGAGTTTTCTTGTGAGAGAGTTTGACATAGGGAAAATTTCCGCCGTTAGGTAAGCGCTAGTGTTCCAAAAACGTCATTTTTAATTAAAATTTTAAGCTACGTGATTACTAAAAGATAATGATTTCACTTAGTTAAGTAGTAATTTTATATTTGTTAATGGTTATTACAATTATTTTGTTTTTTAAAGTGGAAAGTATAAAAAAAAATTCGGTACACATGCGAAACTAGCACTTATCTAGTGGCGAAAAATTGTAGTAGCCGAACTAAAAGCATTGAGCTTCCCAACCTGAGTAGAATAAACCACAACCCTAGTTGCTTTTTCCTATCAGTCATTTTTTATTCTTCCATCACGTTTCTTGAAATAAATATTGCCATGTAAGTAGTAATCACTAGTGTGCATATTTCACCAGGCTCGAAAGTTAATGTCACAATAAAATATAGTTATTGCTAGGGCCAGTGAATTTTCGCGTAAAAATCGGAGCACACAATAGACTTCAATACTATATACACACCTCAGCTGTTTTTATACCTCCATTGGCTGCTGTTGCCGTGTCCGTCTTTGACCAAGCCACTCAGGACTAAGTAACTCCGACACTGAACCTTCGTGATTCGTGCGAAAACGGTTAACATGGGCCAGAACATTTTTTTAGCCAATCAAAGAAGCTGGACGACCCTACAGTGCTTTGGACTATGTCTTGTCCTGAAATCTTTTTGCGAAATGTCACTGACCCTAGTTATTGCCTTTTATTCCAAATCAAAGGGCTTCAAAAAGTGCTCACTTTACTGTGAATATCCTATAGTCTGCTCTGGACTATCTTTACTGTGGTTCATGTTCCCGATGCATATTCCCAAAGAAGCATTGTTTTTAATTATCTTCCGGTCGATGTTGCCAGGTAGATACATCTGGGAGTGGGTTTTCTGTGTCGGCGGCTTTCGAAAGTGATAAATCAACCGCTAAACAGGTATTTGAGATGGCAGCGATAGTTAATATCTCTTGTGAAGCGGGGAGGGAGGAAAGGGGGCCTCGTATGGTGCAGGGCTAGTGACGCGAGTTCAGGTCGAGTGACGCGAATTCAAGTCGAGTGACGCACTTGAACTGGTCAAACGAGACTCCAGCCTGGGGCGATACGTCAGCAACTTGCTTCTCGTTATGTTGAAGGGTAATTAAGCACTCCATCGTGCGTTAAACACGTCCTTGATTGCTGCAGCTATAAATACTTCAAAACCTGTTACTTCGACGGAATGCACAACCCCCGTATGTCTTCAAGGATGCAATGTTTGCGAATTCACAGCCTGGCAACGCGCTGAGCCTCTGCCCTGCGATGCAGTTGTCTACGCGATCTCCAGCTGAGGCTTCCACAAGCCCTGCTACCCGAGCCTGCATACAAGCCCTGCTACCCGAACCTGCATACAAGCAGTGCTACCCTAGCCTGCATACAAGCAATGTTATCCAAGCCTGCATACAAGCCCTGATTTTTTAAAGGTTCGATTAAACAACTGTGAAAAAACCGCGAATAGACTATAGCCAGGTAGGTCTTAAGATCTTGTCGACGGTGAGGTCATTAGAGAAGGAGCAGGTTGCTCAGAGAATGAGGAACGGGGAAAGAATCGGCCATGGCCTGTAGTAAGGAACAATGCCGACATTCATCTGGAGTGATTTCGTGAAACCATATATAAATGAGGTCAGGATGGCCGGACCGGGTTTTGAACCCAGGTCCTCCCGAACACGAGTCCGGAAGCGAGTAGTCGATATCGACCACTGCAGTATCACGACGGGCACCCGACTTACGCGAAAAAGTTGTTCCACGCATGCTGGATTTCAACACTCTACGGCCTGTATGATCAAACGGTCGATCGCGATCGACCGGTCGATCGCGAGAGCTTTAAAAGTCGATCGCGGACATATGTCCACATTCCCTCAAGAAATTAAAAATAAGCGCCCTCCGTTGGTCACTCGTACGGTGACACTGTGGTACGTATTAATAAAATGTAAAGTCACGCCGAGAAGAACGCTGCGCACCGCCGGAGTTGTCGGCGCGGCTTAGTGTTGTTTGCTCCCATTGTTTGTAGGGAATGGCTTTCTGGATTAAGATACCTCCTTGTGAGTTTTATTCCGTTTTGGCAAGTTTGCAAGTTTGGTAAAATCAAACAACAATTTTATCCGTCGCCTGGAGAGCTAATCGTTATGAGAGTACACATTCGCGCTAATCGNAACCGCCTTGTGAGTTATATTCCGTTTTGGCAAGTTTGCAAGTTTGGTAAAATCAAACAACAATTTTATCGGTCGCCTGGAGCGCTAATCGTTATGAGAGTACACTTTCGCGCTAATCGTTATGAATGTTCTCGCTAGGTCGTGCTCTCTTGGAAAAATGGCGCCAATGATTTACAAAATGTAAACATAACCTGATCAAAGTGTACTCGGTATAGTAACACGTGAGCATGGTCGGGGATTAACAAAAAAAAAAACATACATAGGTCGTAACAGCGAAATGCTTACCATCTATCATGTTAGAGCTCAGTTCTACCCCCTTGCTATTTTTTGTCGATCGCTTGTCCCACACTTTTTTTGCGGTCGATCGCTGATGGTTCAAGTCTGAGCACCTCTGCTCTTCGGTTCTTTCCGCAGTTCGATTCGCTCGTTGGTGGAATGTATGTGAGTAGAAATGCCTTCACTAGACTGGGCGTTCAATATTAGGCTACCCTGATCATGAACGTGTCTTATTTCCGGACGGTCACGTAAGACGCGTGACAAGTAAACCATAAAAAAACACAAAAGTGGATCAGAGTTGAAAGTGTTTCATAATAGAACGAGTCAACAAAACTTGTCGTGAAAATCAGGCGTCGTTTAGGATCACCAGTTCTGTTGGCCTCTGTATTCCTGCTTGTCGCCGTCCTATTGGTCCAGGACACGCCTACTGTACTGTACAAGGGTCCTTATTGGCCGGAAGTCGGCCAACAGGCTTGGCAAGTCTACAGAGTCACAGGTAAAGTGCACATATATTTCTTTGTCTTTGAAAACAAATCACACGCGATTATAGATTCATTGTTCCGCTCGTGTTGAATAGGATCTCCAGAAGTCCACTATATCTCCGCGACTACTAATTATTAGAGACGTGAAAAATTCGCGGATTCATTTCGGGACAAGCTAGGATTGAAACACATGTATCTTAGCGCTACTTCTGCAATTGGCTCCAGACCTATTTGACACCTCCTCCAGGACTGTGAGCCAATAGTAAACAGGCAACAAAATGCAGTCCCAATCACGACCTCTCACTGTGAAAGCATGCAGTCAATGAGCAGTTTATATCTCCTTGAGCGTGCAAATAAATATGCAGTCTAGCCTAGAGGTCAATGAACTCGCGAACTTTTCCGGTCACTACTAAATTAGAGACGTGAAAAATTAGCGAGTGCAATGTCCTGTAGGCTATTCTCCATTGTCGTATGTAAAAACATGCAAATATCACTCTTCAATGGTTGCTTGTTGTATTAGCGGAAGACGGTGACTGAGTCTGTATGTTATTGTGTGATTGTTATTGGCTCAGAGTTGTCCATGAGGTGTAAACTAACGGGTGGACCAATAGAATGAGCAATACAAAGGTACGAGGTTTTGAACTCTAGGTTGTCCCGAAATGAAACCGCGAATTTTCCACGTCTCTACTAATTATTATTTGTTACAAAAAGAAATTTCTTATTGGCCGTAAAACCTTTTGCAGAATAAAATACGTATGATTAGGGGAAATCAAGCATCACCTCATTGGCTGATGACCAACCAATAATGGGCGTTGTGTAGTGCAGTAAAGACATCCGGAGCGGGAAGTGGAGCGGAGATATCTGGTCGGCTCTCAACAGCGAGGTCTTGAAAGCCGACAAGGGCGAAGTGAGGTGAGAACGGAGCGGCGCCGGAAAGAAAGGCCGGAGGAAACGGGAGATCCCCGAGAAAACACGCCGACCAGCGGCATCGTCCGGCACGAAATCCCACATGCGAATATCCGGGAGTGACCCGGCCGGGGATTGAACCCGGTTCGCCCTTGTGGGAGACGAGCAGTCTAACCGCTCAGCCACCGTGGCCCCAGGTAGAACGGGGTTTGGCGTTTGTCACAGAGTAGGTAAGTGGACAGAAACGAAACGCCTGTGTCTAACTGTTTTTCGAGAAAAGATTTCTACACAGGCTGAACTTCAACTTTGTACGTGGATAGTGGCGCCGATATTAAAACATTTCAACTTGAACCGGGTGTTTATGGATATCATAGAACCTTTTCGTCAAGTAATTACGACGCAGTTAGTTCTGCTTCGTTTTAAAATTATAAATCGAGTCTCGCCCTTTCACAATTACGCGTGGATTCAATATGGCAGCTGCATTTGAAGGCATTTGTAAAATGTAAGCCTTGTATTATGAGAAATATTCGGTTATTTTGTTTAAAAGAAAGTTATGGCACTTAAAAGGTAAAATTCAACATGGTGGATGAGATCAAACCGTAACGCGGTCCTGCTTTTCAACATGATGCCAGTCCTTCATTATTGGCCGACTGTCAGGCAATGAATGGAGTGCCGAGTTTACCGTGAGTAAGGTTAATTCTACTCAGGTTTGTAAGCTAAATGCTTTTAGTCAGGTAACTAAAATTTTTCGCCTCTAAGTAAGCGCTTGTGTCGCATAGGTAAAGGATTTTCTTTATTTTCTACGTTAAAATACCAAATAACTGCAATAATTATAGATCAAATATAAAATAACTTGTAGTTACGTTTTTTTTTATTATTTACGTAGCTTAAAATTTGTATTTTAAGTGACCTCTTTGGAACACTGCGCAGATAGAGGAGGAAATTTTCCCTGTGCCAAACTCTCCCATTAGAAAACTCGTTTTGTTCTTAACTTGAGTAGAATTAACCTCACCTTGGTCCAACCAAATGTTATTTCGTATTGTTACGTGCTTGATGCCCTGCATCGCTTTCTTTTCCCCGCCCTCCTTGAGCGAGCGAAGCAGTGTGTCAGGGGCGAGCAATAACCCAAGAAGTGCGTGGAGATTTACATAAGCGTCCCGCTATCACAGATATAAGCAAGCCTATCGGGACTCATGCGCTCCTGTCCTTTAGCGGATTTAATTTTTGGGGTTATCATTGAAAGAATGTTCTGGCCATCGTCCTTGCCTCCTACAGGGAGACTCAGGGTGCGGGGAACCTTCTAGATCGGGCCAGCGAAACTGCTTAAGCCGCCGCGGGTTTCCGAGCCGACAGCCTAGAGTCTGGAGGGTTGTGTGACATTGAGCGCCAGGTGTGCGAAGTAAGGGAGAGGCGACGAGCCAGGAGAGCGTCGAGCGGCGGCGAGAGTGAAATCTGCGGACTGCGAGCATCGGTACAGTGAAGAGAGAGACCGGCGGGTGGGACTACTGAGCTGGACGTGCGAGTTACAGACGTTTGGAATCATGGAAATAGACAGGTTGAAGATGTGTAAATAATGAGTGCGGATTAAGTGACTGTAATCAATATAGAGACATTGATAAGGACTTAAATTTAAAATTGAGACGTATGTTAAATATTACACTCACTGAGAATAACGAGAGTTACAGTGGAGATAGATATTTGAATGCTGAAAATAATAGCTCTGGGAATACTTATAGAAGTATAAAAAAAAATTGGAAATGAAATCTAGTTTTTTTACTTTTACTTTTATTAATACGTCCATTCCTCAGGAACTCGGATATGCCCCTGGTGTATTGTAATGGTATGTAACACGATGAGCAGGCCGTCGTGTCCATTTCAGAACTACGTCAAACACGTGTCGTGTATTTACGAAAATTGTTGTTAATGAAAATATATGTTGTTCTCTAGCAAAATCGTGATGATAAAATAGGGAGCTAATGTAGAAGTGTCCCGGCCAGTTTTTTTTTTTTTATGGATAGAGAAATATTAATACTGGTATTGCACGAACTACACACCCCATGGCCCACAAGTGTTAAAATATACGATAAATTAAATGCGAAACAATTGCAATTTGCATTGAATATGAAACCAGAACTTACCATCTGTGCTGAAAGTGGTCTCGTGTGAGTTGATGGAGGCCGCCTGGTCTGGTAACCTGGAAAACAGAGTTCACGTGAGTTGCACTCTGAGAATAGCACGTGCGTGTGTTTGCTAATGCATTAGTAGACCNCCCCATCATATTTTTTCAAGCAACAACTTTAAGTTTACTAGGTTTTGTGTTTCATATCTACTTGGACACTCGCGAACAAACAAATAATGATCTACTGCTGCAAAACGAAGTAAGAAAACGCCAAAAACCAAGATTGATATACCAAGGATTATAGGAGTTAATAAACGCCACCTACGTAAGCTAAGTCACATAAAAAATACATAAGATTAACATTTAAAGGTAAAATCATAAAGTCATAAAGTCACTCACAATATCTAAGGCACAGAAAACACAAAAAAATTATCAATTTTGTCATAAAAGTGATGCAAATGGATGAACGTTTGAAATAATAGTCAAACAACGTCCTTATTTATTAATACCCAATCATTCCCCCTTTTTATCTTCCCCAATCATTCTCATACCTTTTAGAATGTTATGTACACCTTTCTCATTCTTCAAATTTAAGCCACTTTTATCAAGCAATGTAGCGAATCAATAAGGTAAGTATCCTTAAATGTAAGTATCATCGAGAAGATAGTTAACCGTTTTACCTAAATATCTAATAATACGTTTAATGATAGTGACTTTACATTTCTTGTTGATCTCAAATTCGTGAAGATTTTAATATACATTCCTGTCTGATTAGATCATTCGTGTTTATTTATGTAAAACAACATGTTAATAAGCAAAGTAATTCAACGTTCAATGCCAAATTTTGTAAACTTTTACCTCTTTCCCTATTTATCACATCGACTGTATCGTTGCTTAAATCACCAACAATTAGGGTGTAATTACACAAATCATCAAACTGACTCTGATATATCTCATTTTCTGTTTCTACTTTGAAAGGTTTCAAAGAAGCAGAAATTGTTGATCCAATCGCTTTGTAATTGTAGACATATTTCACGAATGCCGTACGAGTAGTAAATTCTATAATCTTCTGTCCTACCGCTGCTGTACACTGAAGAGGCAAAAAAAACTGGTATAGGCGTACGTATGCAAAAATCTGAGGTATGGAACCAATCACAGTAACGCGATGCGGTCGGCAGCTAGATCGGTTACTACTGCTACAATGGCAGGTTATCAAGATTTAAGTGAGTTTGAACGTAGTGTTATAGTCGGCGCACGAGAGATGGGACATAGCATCTCCGAGGTAGCGATAACATTTGGATGTTCGCGTACGACCATTTCACGAGTGTGCCGTGAATATCGGGAATCCGGTAAAACATCACATCTTCGACGTCGCTGCGGCCGGAAAAATATTGTGAAAGAACGGGACAAACGACGACTGACGAGAATCATAAAACATGACAGACGTGCAACCCTTTCTCAGATTGGCCCAGATTGGATTTGTGGACTGTCCTGCAGGATTCATGGTGTGAATTGCCTCCTGCATACCTTCAGACATTAGTCGAGTCCATGCCACGTCGTGTTGCGGCACTTCTGCGTGCTCGGGGGACCCTACACGATATTAGGCAGGTGTACCAGTTTTTTGGCTCTTCAGTGTATGTCTATAATGGTTATTTTGCTATATTCTTTTGAATTTTGCTTCGCATATTGCTCAGCTGTTTAAACAACGCAAACGGCATCACTCTTCTTCATGATTTCTTCTAAGTTTAATAGGCTACCCTTTCAACCTGTCTCTATCTGAAGGGTGGCCAGTTCGCCCATGCCTCGCTTCGTAGAATGCCTCAAATTTAGAATATGGACTTTTCATTTAATAAAACAAAAGAAGCATTTGTCACATAAATGATTTAATGTTCTCATGATAAATGGTTACAATCTGTTCATAATGGAAATATTAAAATTATACGTGACCTGTAAACTATTTATTTTTGCATTTATAATTTTTTTCATTTTTGAAAGAGAAATCCAAAAAATTCAAATGGCCTAGGCCTTTATCGACCTATGAAAAGGCCGGCTTTCAACTAATAGAACATGCAATCACAAAGTTTATCTAATTCTTCAATTAGGAAAACAAATTTTTAATTAAAAATGTTTTCTTAATAAATTGGTTCAAGGTGACGACGGCCTCGGCTGGTAAGCAAAGTAAGCCTTCAACGGCGAGCGCAGAATTACTAAGTCTTGATATGCGCGTGATTTTTTTTTTTTTCGCGAAAAACAGATGACCTTATTTGAAACATGTCGTTGAGGTGTTCGTCGCGCCGAAACAGAATTCGTAAAGGGGATAACAAATGTTTATCCCGTGTCCGTGATTGTGAGCATGTTGCACATGAGTAATATGTATGATCAGTGCTGTACGCAGCAAGGCGTCAGTCTTCCTCGTAGCCGATCTGATTTTCTACAGTTCTGTGACGTGAATGGTTAAAGTCAACATCGTCGAGCGTGGAGCTCGTTTTTCATTGGTTGCAAGGTAAATGCTCAACACAAGACAGACTAGAAGAGAGTAGGCCTTATTTACGCCTTCACGTCCGTCAGCGCTGCTGGTCTGTGTGTTTACACTCGTAGCTCTCCTATTGGTCCACTTAACACCCGGAACATGCAACTAAGTAAACACCGTGGTAGGCTATGTAAACCTATGCGATTTTTCGGAAATTATTCTCAAGATGGTGGCCTTACACATATTTCAGGTTTATTTGCTATATCTACAATACCTCCAAGCGTCTATTACGNATGCGATTTTTCGGAAATTATTCTCAAGATGGTGGCCTTACACATATTTCAGGTTTATTTGCTATATCTACAATACCGTTCTACCAACTTCGACTGAATTTGGTATGATCCAAGCGTCTATTACAAGCGTCATACGTGCCAACAAATAGCTGCTTTTGACGACCATTTTGTAAGATAGCGTCACCAGAATAAATAAAGTTTTTATGTCATATCTCGGGAAACAATTGACCTATACCGGCCAAATCTGGCAAGCAAGTAGTATTGAAGAAGTTGGTGTAAACTGTTACGTCTTGAATAGGTTGTACACTTATTTTCAAAATGGCGGCCACATAGTTATTTCAAATTAGTATGCTATAATGTCGAATCATAACTAATCAATCCCATTTTTACTTTGTACTCTGGCAGTATATATTACAACTATTGAATGTGTCTACTTAGAGTCTATTTTCCCCGCCATTTTGTAAGATAGAATCACACTACAAACTAAAATTGTTGTGTCAATTCTAAAAAAAAACAACAGATTCCCATCAAATTTGGCAAACGAATAGCTCTGCGGCAGGCCATGCAAACTGATATGTTTTCAGTGGGTCAGACACTTATTTTGAAAATGGCGGGAATATAAACATTTTAGATTAGTATGTTACATTTACAAAACTAGGAAACTAATTTCAAATTAACTAAGTGTGCTGATAGTATCTATTAAAACCATAAAACTTGTCTTTATAGCACCACATGAAAAAATAAATTTTTATGTCGTATCTTAAGAAACACTCAAACTTTTTATACCAAATTTGGCAAATAAATTGTACTGTGGAAGGCCTTATTAATTTATATGTTTTAAGTGTGCCAGACACTTATTTTCATAATGGCGTCTATAAAAACATGTTGGCTTAGTGTGGTATATCTAAGTGACTATGCATCTGATTTTAACTTAATTTTGTAGACCGACAGTATCATGACAATCGTCGAATATGCTAATACGTAACGTTTTTGTCCTGTATTTATGATCGTCTCATGACAAAAAAAAATTGGATTTATTTTGCCATATTTTAGGGGCCAATCAAAAGATTCTCCACCAAATTTTACACACAAGTAGTGATACAGTAGGGTATGTAAACTAATACGTTTGTGGTGCGGCAAGCCTTTTTTAATGGCGTTTATATGAATAATTTAGGTTTGTATGTTACGTTTATTGAACAATTAAATACAAAACTGCGAAATTTTGTACACTAACAGTATTCATTAGAAGCATAAATTATTATACAGAGATAATCTTTTGTCGTCTTTTTTTTTTAATATTGCCAGGTGAGAAAATTTAACATTTTGCTATGTTTCGAAACAGTTCAACTAATTTGCGACAAATTTTGAACATCATTAGTCCCACAGAAGGCCGTGTACACTTGCTTAAGAAGATTCAGCGATTGTTTTCCAAATGGCGGTCATATAAATGTATTCATAATTTGTCATATCGATTAAACAATTTAACCAAATTCAACCGAAATTTGCATGCTGACAGTATATATTAAATGTATCGTATAAAGAATATCTTTTATAGGCAATTTTGGAAGATAACATCAAATAAGAAAATAAAGATTTTTTATGCCATATCTCAGAGACTAATCAACCGATTACCACCAAATTATTGACACAAGTAGCGCTATGGCAGGTCATGCGTGTTTTAAGTGGCTCAGGCACTTATTTTCAAAATACGGCCATTTCAGGTTAGCAAACCCTAGCATTCAAAACATTAGACAGATTATACTCGAAGTTTATGTTCTGAATCGAGCCTCCGTAAGGCAGTTGATTACAAGCTAGATTGTGGTACGAGGTTTCTGGGGTTCGAGTCCCGAGTGAGTCACGCGTGTACTTGTAATTTTATCACTACTGTGGCATAGGTTTCTGGATTAATTTTTAATAATATTGCTGCCAACGAGACGCCAAGGCCTACCTACCATCCAAGATTTTTAAGAAGTTCATTAAAAAGTATTTTCACCCGTGTAAAGGAAAGTGGTGTCATAAGTAGAGACCTGAAAAATTCGCGAGTTCAGTGACCTGTAAGTTATACTCCATTGTCGTATGTAAAATCACGCAAATGTCAATGTTAATTGGTTGCGTGTGTCATTAGCGGAAGACGGTGACTGGGTCTGCATTTTATTGCGTGTTTATTATTGGCTCAGAGTTGTTCATGAGGTGTAAACTAACGGGTTGGGCCAATAGCAAACGCAATGCAAACGTACGACGTTTTGAATTCTAGCTTGTCCCGAAATGAAACCGCGAATTTTTCAGGTCTCTAGTCATTAGTTATATCAGCAACTTCTTGTTTTTACGATGATCTTATTTGAACACCATAAATAATAATTTGTAATTTTTGTATACAGGAAATTTAACTAAGTTCTAATTATCGAAATGAACATGATGGAATGTGTGTCGTGCAACATGTGACAAGTCACTGTAGCCGAGGCACATTGCGCTTGCCTTCTGATAGGGTGACGTACAACCAATAAGAGGGCTTGTAAGCATGGGTGGGCGTGTCAGGCGCAACTTGGTCCAATAGAACGCTGCTAAGTGGGAATGCACAGACCAATGAAACAGGTGCTCATGTAACGGAGTGTACACACAACTCACTTCTAACTTGTGGTAACTCACAATAAGTACGCGCAAACTTCAAAGTGTTGAACTCGGGATTAAAGATCAGTTTATTTATATTATTGCGTTGAGATTGAAATTCTCGTTTTCCTCTCAGCTACTTTGTAGGTTCTGCACATTTATATTTTTGATTGGTAATGCGGGTTATGATACACATTATTGTGCTATTGTAGATCCATAGTATTGTACTATAGTTTTTTTATTTCTTTAAGCATTTCCTTGTCTCTAGCCCTGCTCAAGCTATGTACATAATTGGAAACCACAGACCATTTTTAGAGTTTGATATATTTGAGCTATCATATTTCTGTTTCGCCTCTTGTTAATTTAAGTTTTTAAGTATATTTATATTTTGCTCGTTACGTTTACGCATGTGTACATTATGTTATACCTGGTTAAGTGTAAGAGAAGGCATTGAAGCCTTAACTACGCCAGTATAAATAAAGTCGAAATAAATAATATGACGTCGGTGGCCTTCAGAAGTGTTGGGTGTGCGCTCTCGAATGCGGGAGCAGGTGTTTCGTCATTGCCCGCTGAGGAGTAGGCCAGCATAGAACAAGGACTTCGCTACAGAGAGTCGTGTATAAGCTACGGCGCTATCAAACAAACTTATTCCAGGAGCACGCAGGTCTCTCTCTCTCTCTCTCTCTCTCTCTCTGCTCAGCCCGTGCAGAGGAGCTGCGTCGCGTCGTTAAGAGTTACAATGCGCTGCGGCATAGGAGAAACTTCGTGCTGTATAACCACGAGGCTGCTACAAGTAGAAGCTCCCAAGGATCTGGTTGTGTAGGTGTGACCCCGATATAAAATGTAGAAACAAAGAGTCCCGGCCAAAATTCCTACTCCAACACCCTTACACATACATAATAATAATTATTATTATTATATACACCAATAATGCAAAATGTGATTTAGAATTAAAACAGCAAAGTGTTTGATAAATAAAGTATAACTGAGATTTGTGTGACCAAAATTATTATTTTAATAACTGATATAAATAATGATAATAAACATTTCAAATGTGTAACAGGAACTATATATATATATATAAATATATATATATAATCTCTTTGGTATAAAAAACTGCTATAATATAAATTTTTTTATAAAATAAATTATTGTTAATTTTGTTGCGATCCCACAATAAAAAACTTAAAATTCAAAACTATAAAACATGTCGAGTCTTAATCAATTTTTGGAGGTTACGTTCTTTTCTTTTTTAAATTATAGATAGTGTTCGAAATGAGATTACACATAGAGAATTACAGAATATGTCAAGTCGAAAAAAACTTAATGGTTACTTTTTTTTTTATAAAAGATTAAGTCCAAAATAGCACGGCGACTTGATGGCTGTATTTCATGCACGTGGCGAAAATAAAAAAGAGGTGGCTGGATTTTATTGAGCTGTGGCGCTTCTTCGGGACATCTTCCTTGACAAAGCCACTTCATCTTAAAAATGGCAGCAATTATAAAAGAAGACGCAAGGCGACGTCAAAAAAAAGTGTGCCAAGCCTCGGCAGCAAGGTAGATAAATCGCCTCGACACAACATTTTCTGACCCAACAGGTCAACCACTGTAAATAAGAAATTTACGCATAAAATAAAGAGGCTACGACGAAATTATACATTATTGAGGCGACAATCAATACAGAACAAGAAATAATCACCAAAAATGGTAAAAATCAAACGATCATTCCATAAAAGGTGGATGATAGCCGGAGCTAAACATATATTTTTAGTAACGCCATTAACTAGTAGAAGGAGAAAGAAATAGGGTGGGTTCCGAAAATACCAGTCACTATCACAGATATCAAGTCACTTCACACAACCAGTGATACTATCCTTTTGTTATGCGGTACTTTACATTAATACCACACATACTTTATAAAATTAAATTGACAGAAAATAATTTAAATATGAAATTCACATACCAAATACAGGATATTTCATGGCACGACTTACAACTCCTTTTTAAATAAAGTCATTTCAATCGGGTTACACAAAAGCTTTAAGCTGGTCACGAGTATCTGGCCCCCGATACATTTTAAAAATGAAAAAGTAACGGAATCTTGGAACACTGCTAGTTGAATAGACAAAGTTACAGAAACCGTGACTGAAACATTATCTAACTTCGCTTTTACATGGAAATGAACAATAATGCTAGGTGCTGGAAAAGAAAACAAGGTTAAAAGAACGTATTTAAAAATAAGCGAGTGCCGGCACACGGCACGCAGCATTCTACCTTACACTCACTCACTACCGCGCTGTCGAGCAAAAAGATACAGCGAAGCAAGCAACTCGTTAGTCGCTCCAGCAGCAATAAGGAAACTCGACCAGGACGGTAATTGCTGCCTTTAGCTATACCAGGCCGCATCTCATTTCATGTAAATGATAGTTTTCCCGTTCGAAACGAGGTCCGGCGAAAGCACAAGTGTGACAGTGTTTTAGTCAAATAATTACTCTCGACGCGGTATACCAGGAGCTCTTAACGGTCCGCAAAAAAAAAGGCGATGTGATAAATGTCTTGTCGGAGGCTTATGGTCGTTTAACAAGTGGTCTGGTTAAGGGAGATGTAATGCTGCTTCCGCTGTTGTTCAGTCCTCTCGTGACATCCAGTAACCATGTAAGCGTTGCTTGTGACGTTGGATAATTCATGTCGATACAACCAACGTACCTTCCTTGACAAATGATTATGTTATGGACCGTTCGCCATTTCTTCACACTTTCTGAAATAAACCATTTGAGAAATCACTCCTAGAGAAACCTATTCGCATGTTTGTTGAATATCTTACGCCACAAATATTTAACACTATGATTAACTACGAAGTATTATATTTTTGATCAAATTAAACTTCAGTTTATATATAATCTATAAGTTGTATGTTTATTTCGTACTCAATATGAATTTTGAAACAGTGAGAGCAGCTATGTGTTTGCAACGACAAGTATTAATAGTACAACCTCGTTTTTGGTATGGTGTTTGTAAATTAAACTTTTCCTATTGAAATATTTACACTTTCAGGTAGCACTGACGGAAATGAACTTCGTTGTTACTATTAAAAATATAAGCGCAAAATACGGTGCGTAGGCTCTAGTGACCAGGTGCTTTTTTTTTTTTTTTGCATCTGAGAGGGAAAACTTGAAAAGGCAGAACGAAACTTGTTGACGTTTTTTTTACTCTAAAAGTTTCGCAACGCTGGAAGCTGTAAAATGATACATGCTTTCAATTTTAGCACATTTATTACTTATTTCAGTAAAAGTTGTGATGTTAAAATTTGTGAAAACTGAAAAGAGATTGTAATGTTTGAATACTTATTATAATATTTATAGGTGAAGGCGAAACTGTTACGAATTGGAAGTTGGCATAAGTGGAGACATGACATGGCTTGTTGCTTTTTACTGAATCAAGTATTAATTTTTCTTCTAGTAAAAAAAAATGCTTCAAATTATCAAATCAAGTTTGTAAACGTTGTATTTTTTTTTCAACCCACCTGGACAAGTTACGATGTTGTAATAAATCTGTGTTGCCACGGCAGAAATAACGCGTGTCGTGTCGGTTTAGAGTGGTGTTTACGAAATTGAAATGGCCGTTGTCGCGTCTTCGGCGTGTCTGTTATGCTGTGACTGTGTGTGTGTGTGTGTGTGTGTGTGTTTGATAGCAAATACTGAAAGTGCGATATTTATACATTATAAATATAAAAAAAATTTTCAAACTTAATTATTTGAAAGACACGTGTGTTTATACATCACAGCTTTGTAACTTAGCCCTAGGTGTTTGAAACACAATTATGTGACGTGCTTACGTTTCTGTGAACGAAATTTTTGCCAAAGTTCAAATGAATAACTACGCATTCTGTGTCCCTATATTTTATTCGTCAGAACACACGCTCTGGCGAAGCTCGCAGGCAGACGACCGCAATAAGGATTAAGGGTTTTGTGGACGTGCCAAAAGAATACCGCCAGGAAGGCGCAACCGCGCCTCGCAGATGCAAAGGCGGGATACCAAATGTTCCTGCAAGTGCAACGGTTCCTGCATGTGCAGACGACATCCGGAAACAACGGAAAGAACCAGGGCACGGACACAGCTGCGTTTTGCAGCTGCCCCAAGGGACACCGAGAGCCCACACCAGTGGCTGAGTCTGTCCCGGGCTAGTGTCAGCAATAAACATTGAGAGCTTTTAGCAGGTGTGCTGGGAGAATAGCGGCAATATCCAGAGGCATAAGTGCGCCGAACCAAAGAGGTCGCCCAAGAGTTCCCGCACGTGCAGAACGGAACAATAAACTTCCAGGCCAGAATCAAGGGGCGACGCCAGGCCGATTGCGGACCACAGGAGCAGCGGCCACGTGTTTTACGACTCAGGGGGGACGCGGCAAGCACCCCGGCCACATGCAGGGATGGTGCAAGTTGAATATGGCGATCGAGCCTACAAAACCACGAGAAGGAGGGAGGAATGGGTCAGTCAGTCGAGGATCGAGCAGTCATGCAGTCAGTTGAGGACCTGAAGTGAGGCACCCGGATCGAGAATGCATCACGACGTCGACCTTAGTCGGAGGCCATCAAGCGGGACGTGCGGCGGAAAGAATCCGAGAAAAGTCAGTCAGACTTTGTCAAACAAGAAGGGTGGACCGGGAGCCGAGCAAAAACGAGTTCGCCAAATGTATCAAGATGTGAACCTCAGTCGGAGGCCGTCAAACGGGACGTACGGCGGGAAGAGTCCGATAAAACGGCAGCTGGCCGTCGCCAAACGAAGAGTGCTGAGTGGACCCGGGAGGAGGAGTTCCGAGAGCAGGCGTCGGGACGCCCCACCAAGCGCCGGAGCAGTTCCAAGTCGCCAGCCGAGGGAAGACAGCGCCGCAGTGTAAGATAAGTAGTTCTACACCAGGTGTGAAGAATCCTGCCCCCCCCCCACATGGCCAACCGCGGCGTCAAACCATACGTAGCCTACATAGAAAAAGGGGAGGGGAGTTGTCTTGTGAGTTCATGTACCAGTTAACCTGTTCAAGCAACAATAAAACTCAATTATGTGAACTCGCAAAAGAAGTGTAATTTATTAGTAAATTGGACCTAGAGACAACAGTGTCGACGTATTCCTACGCCCTATCACTGAGGGCTAGCATCAAGTGCTGGCGCCTCACGCTGCAGAGCAGATTCAATACCTACTTCCAAACTTCAGCATTGGCAGGTATCAATTTTGGCGCAGCAACATAAGGGGCAAGCTGAAATCTGTATAGAAAGAGGCAAGTACAAGCTAAATTACCCGGGAGAAAGGGGACCTCTGCCCCGACCGAGCTATCCAGGCACATTCACGACTTCGGGGGAGTCATAAATCAACCCTCGTGACTTCGAGTAGTTATAAATCAAACTCGTGGCGTCCAATTTCCAGGCAGTATAGAACCGAGGACGGAGCGAGGCAATAAACCAGACGAGAAAAGGGCAGGCGGCAGACGTGCGCGGAGTTTAGGAGGAAGGCGGAGAAGAATAGAAATCCCAGTGGGTTACTAGGTCACCAGACGGTGAACGAAAACGAGCCAGCCAGGCTAAACACAGACATCAGGGAGGCTATGACAAAACACCCTGTAGCGTCCAGCAATATTACTTTAAGAAGTCCCAATTAACGAGGGAGAAATTAGCGAATGGGAGAGGAAACGCAGAGTGGATGCCAGGCGCGGGCAGAAGGACGTATTAGCAAAGAAAGGAAGTCACTTCCACTGGATGGTGGGAGTGATGTGGTGTCCGGCGGGCAGGTAACTAACTACTGCGCCGACACGAACGGGAGATGAGAGGAGATGCCAGAAGCCGGCAGGAGGACGTTGGAGCGAAGAAAGTAGGTCCATTTCACTGGATGGTGAAAAAGGACGGGGTGTCAGGCAGTCAGGTAATTACCGTGCCGACGAACGACGAGAAAAACGAAGCATAAATTAGCGAACGGGAGCGGAAACGTGGAGCGGATGCCAGTAGCTGGCAGGAGGACATGCCAGGAACAGGCAAGAGGACATATTAGCGGAGAGTGGTCACTTTCACTGGATGGTGGGAGTGACGTGGTGTCAGGCGGACAGGACAAATACCGCGCCGACGAATTAAAGTAGGAAAAAGTAAGTACTAATTCCCTGGATGGGGAATAGGGACACTTTCCGAACAAGTATACAGTATTTCCACCCCCCATAAGACCACTCGGATGCGTGGCAGAGAAAGGGCAGGAAAATAGTTCACTGTACGGTACAGAGACTGCGAGATAAGGGTTATAGCAAGCTGCCAAATAAACCCAGTAAGATCGCCCAGTTGGTGCCCGAAGATAAACAAACACGAGCGAGTGCGCACAGGAGTTTAAAAGGCGACTTCAGCGCAGCGAAACCTAGTGCGCACGGGAATACCCATGTGAAGCGGACGACGAGAAGTGTGACGCAACACGAACGACGGATGAAGGAGGCCGAAACTCCAGCGCGCGCGGGGATAGATGTGGGAGGCAACGACGCGACAAGAAAACGGCCGCGGAGAAAATGAAGAAGGAAGAAAGCGGACGGCCTCGGAAAAGAGTCGAACCCAGACAACTTCAGCGAGGCGAGGCGGTACCATGCAGACCCAACGTATCGGCGGGACGAGACAGCAGCCCACGGACGTCAACTGAACGACTGATGGACAGGGGGGACCTTCCCCTCCCCCCAGCAGACGGTCCAAACCCACAGCACGGGGAGAGATGATGCTGTCTCTTTCCAGCCAGCCGTAAGTAAACAACCGACGGGACTTCTCCAGGCCCCGCCTATTCCAGGGGCCGTGAAGGCAGTCAGCACCAGGTAAAGTGTTTACCGCACTACACCCCCCCCCTCCTTCATAGAGCAACAAAAGGCGAAACCGCGCAGCGAGAAAATATTTTATTACCGAGTGCAAAGTGACCGATTAGTTTCATTAATTTCAAGACCATACCAGGAGTGCTAGGTGTCAAGAGGTCTCCAGCCCCGTTTCTAGAGTGTGGTAATTATGTGTTCAAACATGCACAGTGAAAACCACGAAAATCTGCAACAAAAGAGGCGGGACATCTGTCTCATTGTACCCGAGCTAAATTCATCAGTAGCACTGTTTGCCAGTTACTGCACTTGTGTGTCCCCAATTAATAGATGTTCACCGATGTTTGTATTTTGTTTACTTTTTGTTTACCACTGTAAAGCATTGTTTACGAGCGTGTTAAAAGATAACCCAACAGATACCAGTAAGAAATGCCAAAACAAAAAAATTGCAACCTGTCACTACACAGACAGTGGCAATAACCTTAATACTTTTTAATCGCCAAAGTTTGGTTGAGTTGCTAAGTATTAATTTTCATAAACCAGTTACTGGAGGTATATAGTATGTAAAGGGTTACGGGAAAAAGCTGCCTACTAAATATAGTGTAGAGAACCATATGTGAGTTATTTAATTTCTTAATTGTCATGGCTTATGACGTTGACTGCATTTGATAATACGTTTTTGTTGTATGAGTGGACCGCTTGTGACGAGTATACTTCGCGTAACGACGCTGAGGGCGAGAATCATGATTTTAAATCAGTCGTTTTTATATTTTGTTACGTATTACTACAGAAAAAGTCCGTATGTTAGTAAATATCACTTGAAAAACGAGTAAGAATTAGTAATTTTGAATCTAAGAGGAGAGAGAGGAAGGAAAGAGGCTCCGGCCAATGACGGGGCTCTCGCAGGCCGCGCGAGGTGGCCACGCGGGCGTGCGCGACACGAGACAGGTGGTGATTACAGGTAGTGTGTCGAGAAATTAAATGTTTTATTTCAATGGCGCGAGTTGGGTAGAACGAAAGGTTATGTTATGTAAAAGGTCCGAGATAACTTAGATTATTTTTAAGTGACCCATTTATAGGTTAACCGGTGATTTTAAAGTTCTGAAATAAAAATTTTTTTAGAGAATTTCTACAAGTGAAAAAATTTGTACGGTCTTTTGGAATCTTTGGCTTAGAGTTTTAATAAGAAATTCTTAAGGTATACAGTGGTTTTATGCGGTAAAGTGACAGTGCCGCGGTAATTAAAACACGGTTAAATTTGTGTGATTTAGCTCGTCAGAGTTGGTGTTATGTTTAACAAGGGTTAGTGTGTAAGGTGAAATTCGAGAGTTAAGCCGCCAGCCGAGATAGGAATATGAGTTTTTTTTTTACCGCCAGAGTAGAGTGAGTAAAAGATCGCCAGGAAGGTTGCTTTAAGAGGCCTACCTGCCCTCATAAATAACGTGTGTTCACGTCACGGCCAGGGCCATGCATGGTGGTGTTAATCCCGAGAAATGCGCAATTATGTACCAGTCGTTTACCGCTAGGTTTGAGAGTGGTTATTATTGTTTACCGATGTTTCACTTCATCAGTCTCATTATGTAGCAATGGTTATTTAGGGTTTACCGATGTTCGCTTGTCGTTTACCGTTGGCAAGTTACGTGGATAAAAAGGTGTAACTATGTATTAGAATTCGAGATTTAGAGCCTCAGCCATTGTAAGTTGTTTCTTTCGGGTACGAGTCACGAGTCACAAAGTCGGAGGAGAAAACGATGTGTTTTTTTTTTCGTGTTGAAGGGCCGACCAGCCCCATGAATAAAGTGTGTTTATTTTGCAGCTAGGGTCAATGTTGCTTATCTTGGCCCACAGTCAGACCGCTGGTGTGGAGCGGCAGAGAGGCTCATAAGATAACAGGGTTTTTGTTCCTAAGTAGTAAGGGAAGCTTGCTCGCATAACCTGTTGGCAACTGTTCA
>NQII01003379.1:60720-81216 GCA_002778355.1 Clitarchus hookeri | reverse complement strand
GAGGAGGAGTTCCGAGAGCAGGCGTCGGGACGCCCCACCAGGCGCCGGAGCAGTTCCAAGTCGCCAGCCGAGGGAAGACAGCGCCACAGTGTAAGATAAGTAGTTCTACACCAGGTGTGAAGAATCCTGCCCCCCCCCCACATGGCCAACCGCGGCGTCAAACCATACGTAGCCTACATAGAAAAAGGGGAGGGGAGTTGTCTTGTGAGTTCATGTACCAGTTAACCTGTTCAAGCAACAATAAAACTCAATTATGTGAACTCGCAAAAGAAGTGTAATTTATTAGTAAATTGGACCTAGAGACAACAGTGTCGACGTATTCCTACGCCCTATCACTGAGGGCTAGCATCAAGTGCTGGCGCCTCACGCCGCAGAGCAGATTCAATACCTACTTCCAAACTGCAGCATTGGCAGGTATCGATAATTAAAAATCTTGCAAAGAAATGTGAGCTGAATAAAGGTTACGGTAAGTCTGTTTGTGTGCATGTTCGCTGCTATCTTTAAGTTTCTAGCCGCTACTTACTGAAGTTAAGTGAAACTGGTTGCGTGATTGAATTTGCTGTTCTTTTGTTGGAATGGATGCTCCTTCGTTTTAATGTGTGTGCCAATTGAGGCCGTCGTTTTTATCGGAAAACCCAGTACACATCAATAAGAGTGCTACAGTTCTTTCCCCCGCAGTTGTAACAGGATTAAACATAGTCACGGTAAAATATTAACATGTAATGTTCTATACAGAGTGATTCTAAAATCATGGGACAAACATTGAGGGGTGGTAGAGCTCACTAAAACAAACAATTATTGTATAGGAATATATGGGTGGGAGTGACGCGTTGAGGCGCAAACACAAAAATAACACATGAAATGCAACACATTGTTTATTTACAACGTCGCCGCTAAATGCCTTTTTACAGCAATGTTTATAATAATTGCTCAAAATTGCTACCACCGACAGTAATGCAAGCTTGGTAGCGTCGGTGGAGTGATTGGCGAACAGATTCAAATACGCCGGGTATTTCACGCACGCCACCATTGTCAGCCAATCACGCCATATGTAGAGGTCGCCAAGCATGCGTGACTGTTGGTGGATGCATTTCCAGCAACTGTTTTAACATTTTCTGTACGGAATCACTCGTTAAGTATGATGCTAATGAACATTTTATGTTTCCGTTAATGTGTTATGTTTTTGTGTTTGTGCCTCAATGCGTCACTTCCACCCATATATTCCTATACAATAATTGTTTATTTTAGTGAGCTCTACCACCCCTCAATGTTTGTCCCATGATTTTAGAATCAGTCTGTATAGTGAATAACACGGATATATTAACAATATGTATAATAACAACCAAAAGAAATATAATACATTGTTAAAAAGTCATAAAGCTGGCCTAAATACAGTTATAGGCCTAAATTGTAAACATTCCGACGTAATGCTTTTTGAAATTTGCCAGCATTCTTTGAACAGCTAAAAACAGTAAAGAAATCCTTTGACAGTTGAAACGTAGAAGTCACGTGGCAGTGTTTTTGTTATTGTGTAGCGGAAGGATACGTAATCGATACCCAAAAGTAGAACTTTTAGCAGGTCTTCAGAAAAGTTTTGAGGTATAATGTATTCACGGTAACTTCAAGATTTTCTGAAACCCTGCTAAATATCTACTTTCAGGGAGCCGATTATGTATCCTTCCGCAGTATGTAAACAAAACATTGCCATGTGACACCTGTCAAACGTTTTGTAAACAGTGCCATGTGGGAACTGTCAAATATTTTGTAAACAAACAGTGCCTTGTGGGAACTGTCAAATATTTTATTAACAGTGTCCATGTGGGAACTACCAAAATTTATTTTTGAAGAGAAACAATGCCATGTAATCTCAACTGTCATATACTTTAATAAAATTCTCTAAATGTCTAAAAAATGCTAATCAATTTAGCGAAATGTTGTAATACATACAAAAAGGTAGATTGAAGTATATATCGGAACTGTTAATTATATAATTTAATTAAAGTTTACTTATTGTATTAAGATTTATTTACATATTTGCTGTAAGGAAAAAGTTAAATTTTACATAATAAACTTTTGGAAGTAGCACTCAGGTTAAAGATTTCACTGTGATAAATGGTACCGTATTTTATCGCATATAAGTGGCACATTTTATTAAAAAAAAAATTTATTGAAAACTTGGGGTGCGACTTATAAGTGAGAAAAATTCCTCCAGCCCCGCACTAACGTTTCATTTACTACGAATTCACGGCCCGCGGCTCGATTTCCAAACTCTTCAGCGAACAAAATCACTTTCATTTTGAAACCTGCGGTGTAGGTACATCTCTGTTCCATCAAGAACTGTCGCGCTTCTTCACTGCAACATAAAAACAACACTATGCGGCGGAAAGACGAGTCACGGCTAACATTTGGCACTGAAGAACCAACGCTAATGTGCTGCCATCTCTTGGTCTCCACAAAAAGCTTTCGAAAATAATCGATTATCAGTTGGCGGCGACCAAAATTCGATTCCTTTGCATTCTTTGCGAAGGGAATAACGTAACGGAAATATTCAAATGCCTTTCTATATTTTGCACGTTTATTTGATAAACTGCAGAAATAACAACGCTAATACTAAAATTACATCTTAACCTAGAATTATCTTGTAAGTAGAAAGAATGTGTTACGTTAGTTTTATAACCACAATTCAGCGTCTCCAATATGGCGTGGTTATACTTCTGAAAAAAACGTGCCCAAACGAACAAGATGGAGTGTACGAGTCCGCTGGACAACAACTGAAATTTATTTAATTTCAATTAATAACGGTGAAATCTTTACCCATGAGTGCTACGTAAAAATGTAAATATATAGTTTAGCAATATTAACTTTACAATTACGGCATTAAATTTATACATATTAATATTTAACCTACGAACTATTTCTTTTCAGCTATAACCAACATGTCCCTTCAAAATCCGTTGTTAATTCTTACGGACTTTTAACAAATTATTAAAATTTATTGAAAAAATATACTTAAAACTTAAAACAACCAATTTATATAGTGCTTCAGTGCTAAAAGCAAGACAAAACCTTTTTCCATATACCATTTTTTTATAGCCAATTGAACATGTAACTCCTAGGGTGATTTTTCAAAGGTTCTTTTCAAAAGTATCGAAGATACCGTGAATGGATTATAACCGGGACTGGCCTATACTATCGCATCCCCACTGTGCCCGTTGCATATGATTAGATATGTGTTCACGGATACCTGATTTTCTCGGATAGTAGTTCCTTGCAGGCGAAATTCCAATGCCCTAATTGCAGTTCAGTAGTTTTCTTGTAATTATTGGTCGTGTATCTCGGTGAGAAGACATTTTCTTACTTGACAGACCAATAAGAATTAGGTTATTTCTGTACTAAACGTCTGTGATTCGTGAGCACACACCTAAGACGCTTAATAAGTAAATCACGCGATCGTTCATGTATACGTGAGCAAAATTATGCTGTAACAAAGAAATCTGGAACACTTTCCGCGAATATCTACTTTCCTAATAAAAGTGATTTTTTTTCACGGAAATTTTTCTTAGGACGATGTTAAAACACTTTAGCTTCACCTGACTTGGACTGTTGTCCGACGAATTACGGGAGTTCTCTAATGTCAGAATCCTCACAGGCCCACTCAACTGGGGAAAGCCGTTTCTCATACAGGCGAAAACCAATAACGGCAATGAACCTACTGATGTGAACATGCAATGTCGAAGCCTTTCAAGAATTCTGGTAATTTCGCGAAAGTAAATATATGTCCACTTTTAACCCTTTGAGGAGTATGCGCGTATATACTCTTAGCTACGTTTATATGTGATTTTTTTGGTCTTGAAGATAAAACTAAATCCTTTACAGTTTTTTACCGTTTCGCTGGGCTTAATTGGAATCCCAGTCGACATTCAAATTCGTAAGAACAAGAGTGTTCTTTTTTAAATATTTCTAAGACGAACACAGTGGATTGTAAAAGCTGCTACATCCGTCGCGACACATGTTTCGGCGCACAGCAACGCGCGACTGCATTGGCCGACGGCCAGCCAATAACAAACGTCGCAGAGTACAGTGAGTACGCCCGGTGTGGCCAGGACCAAAAGAACGATGGTAAATGGAAGTGCAGAGACCAACCACAGCTAATTGTTAGGGCCGCCTGTTTTTCGCGAGGAGATTCTCGCGCGGTCTGTACTTCAACTCCGTGCGTGCTCGTTTGCAAATTAACTTCGGCTGTTGGCCACGTGTCTGCGCGAGAAGACATATTTCACTCGACTGGACCACTCGTTCTTCAGCCACCCCGACGCCGAACGCCCGCGAATGGCTGGCAGAGAGGCAAAGCACGCGAGGGTTGACGTCCTCCAACAACGAAACGCTTTCCTGAACTAACGAGTTCGCAGCACAACTGGTCGTGGAATCTACTCGCGAAAAATCGGCGTCCCTCTACTTTTAGCGCTGCAGTGGATAACGTAGGCAGCTCGCTTCGACCTTGTCCTCGGCGCCAATAAATTCGTTGCAGCACTCGAATGTGTTACTCGATTTACAAACGCGATTGTTATGCTCTGTACGAAATGCAACTCTGATACTAGAGCACACTTGAGGCCACGGTGACGTTTGGCGCGGATTCGAGGGACGCGTTTACCAGGTCGGAAGCAGCTGAAAGCTTTTGCGCGCGTAGACGTCGCTAATTCTTCCAGAGGCTGTGGCGAACCTTTCAGCACTTGGCGGGAAGCTGCGTTTCAAGTCGGACCGGCTTCGAAACGTGGTCTGATTGATGCGAGTTCCAGAAGGAGGGGACACGTTTCGAACATTGTGTGGGGCGCTTGTTCACCTTGGGCGGAGAACCGTTGACTTTCTGGACAACTCTGCCGTTAATAAAGAGAGCTTGCCGTCTCCTATAGTGCGTCCCTATTCCTACACTCCAGTGGATAGCTAAGCAAATATTTTTTTTTTATTTACACACTACCGTATAATGTAATAATTTTTGTTACGTATTTTTGCATTTATGTACTTATCCTTTCAACAGAGCGTAGATTCTCGACTGTCGATAATAATTGGTATCGTCAGAGTCACCTGCTTTTCGCCGAAATATTCCAAGACCACATGTACTCCAAAGCACATTAGTTCAGAAAAAATATCGAGTGTGGATGACTTTTAACTCGCGTGCGTCTAAGGGTATCTGTCGGCCAATCACGGGCGTCCAATATTGGGGTAGCTTATTTTATTATTGGGCCAGTCTAGTATAAAATGCCTTCATAAACAGACACGCAACCAATAGACTAAGGAAATGTGCAAACTTGCACTTAAGAAGTTGAAATACAGCCCGTGGATGAATCTTTACGCGTAGAAAAGGTGGCCCTAGTTATGGGCTGTTGATGGGGTTTAAAGCACTTCTGAAATCAACCTCTCAAAAACGTCACTGCCCTTACTTACATCTACACACAAGAACACTCTGGCGTGCTCCCTGTAAAGTTGGCAACGACGGAGAGAAATGAACTCCATTTCTTAACGTTGAATTGAAAATGACTGGTAAACATTTGCGAAACTGAAATGAGTTCTTTTCATTTCCGTTTTTAACGCCTGTAAGGGTAAGAATGAGAAATTCAGTAAAATATTACGTTTATAATAATTTTACGGTTCCGATTGACCGGCGCATAAACAAAGTGAGCAGGCCCACGACGATGTAAACATTACATGCCGCGGAAGAACACACAATGTGTGGATCTTAAGCAGGGCTTTCCAAAGTGCTCAGTTTACANTTAAGCAGGGCTTTCCAAAGTGCTCAGTTTACAGTGAACGGACCATAGCCGACTGATAAACAAGGAGTGCCACGAATTATTTTCTGCTATGTAAGAGTGGGGCCGGACTACAGGGGAGGTCAACTCCTGTAAACGACTCACACTCAAGGACCTTAATAAATTAACTACATTACTATTTCAGAAAGAGGTGACATTTATTAACGTTCAGACGTGAATTTAAAAAAAAAAAACATACGCACTTTTTTTCTGCTGAATGAGAGGGACAAAAAATGTATATGTTAAACAAGTTAAATTATACAAGTTTTTGGGGTCCAGCTTTGACAAAACAAGGAACGGCAATGCTGAGTGTCGGGTCCTGCCAATTTGTGAGCTAATGTCTGTCAGAGTGGTGGAATTTCTGTGCCATAAATGTCAGCATTTAATTGCCTCGCAATGCGTTATCACGGAGCAAACAAGAATACAGAGGCGAAACATCCGCTCACTCGACGAAGTGCGGCCGCACACGCCAGCAAAATGGCGTCACTTGCCAGCGACATGTCGGGACGCCGTTCGCCAATCAGCGCCTGGTGACTGTCGCCTTGACCAATACGAAGTACGTAGTAGCCAATCAGACAGAGGGACCCGTTCTTAGAGCCTCGCGCAGCGAATCAGAGAGCGGGCACGCCCGCATCAAACGACCAAACACGCAATTTCACTTCTGTATACTTACTTGCCCATTCTGTGACATTATTTATGTAAAGAATGTATCGAAATGTGGCCGACGCACTTCGGCTGCAGGTTGATCACGACAAAGAGGTTGGAAACACGTATGCGAGCTATGGGCTCAAGTTAATTCTAGGGCGGTGCACATTTTTGAAGATGGATCTGAAGCACTGGTTTATCACAGTGCGACTGCCACGTATCTCTCCCTGGAATCTTCCGCAACACTGTGTCGTCGGGAGTTGTGCGTGCTGCCCACCCGCCAGCTATTGGTGAGTATTATTTTGAAAAAATAAATAAATGGCGTGTGGGGAGTGCACCCAGGGCAAGGCGACACCCTCCGAGTGACGGTCGTTCCAGCTGGGACCCGTAGGTGACCGTCATCCCCGGGCATGACGGAAATGAAACCCTAGAATGGAGCGGCGCTGGAATGCAAGGGCGGGGGAAACGGGAGTACCCCTAGAAAACCCGCCGGCAAGCGGCATCGTCCAGCACGATTCCCACATGCGAAAATCCGGGAGTGAAGCCCGCCGGGGATCGAGCCCGGATCACCGTGGTGGGAGGCGAGCGCCCTGGACACTACGCCACCGCTGCCCCATTATTTTGAAATTAAAACATGAATTACTGAAAACGGCGAGGCTGAAGGTATTCGCACAAGGCGACGTTTTCAGTTAATTGTGACGTGCGGATTAATAATCCGTCATTTAAATCCCAAATATGCTACCACGTCATGGAATGTTAGTTCGAAATAAGGGTAGCTACCGTGATTATTTGCACGAAATAATTTCATGGCAGCGGCAGGTATTGTGGTTATTTGAAGATCTTTGTTTGGTTATACATTATCCAGAGACTCAGTGCTCCAGATTAAATATTTTCTCCAGTATTTGCAATAAACTAGTGTATTGGGTTCGTCTTCAAGAACGTGCACCGTCCTGAGGATTCTTTTTGGACTGCAGGTCGTATTACGTTTCCAACTTCTTTCATTCGTGATTAACTTGCAGCCGAAGTTTGTCGGTGGACTTTAGATACATCCTGTACGAGGGCATTGTTCAACATTTCCCGTTGCTACAGTTTCCTTAAAGTCTTCCTGTTGGCAACAGTTAACGCGAATGTGCTTGCAGAAACTATCACCTAAAGAGAGAGTTCAGAGTGCTTTATAAGAATGCAGTCTGCAAGAATACCACTACGCGTGTTGTGATCAAAGGTAGAACGAGAGTGAGTGAAGCGATGTGGGCGGCTCTTAACCGCTGAGGTGAGTATGAACCCGCGCCGGAATGGAAAAAAAAGGGGGGACGGGAGAACCCCGAGAAAACCCGCCGAACAGCATCACAAAGTCCTGCATTGAAGTATAAGGAAAGTGCTTCCAACGAATCGCTGTGCCTAACCGTACAACACGCAGAAGCCATTTAAAAAATAATTATCACACACTATCAAACCAGTAAGAAAGTTACGATTTATGATGGATATGAAATAACAATGCACATATTTTGTAACACTGTAAAGTAATTAACTTGAATTTACCTATTCAAATGTTTAAAAAAATTCAATAACTAGGCTTATTTTTAATTTAAGTTCTTTCATTTGGCAGCAGTTATGAACGTGGTGTAGAAAATGTATTTGGCCGAAATTCTGACGGCTGGATGGAGCGAGTAGGTGACAGATGTGACTCAGTACTGAATGAATTAAATACCTAGTGCAAGATGAAACTCGGTCATTTTCACAAAGTAGTTAACACTCACGCTCATTGTTGATTTTTTTCCTACAAAAAACGGTGCATTGCTGTGATAGCCATAGAAGTATCTTCGACTGATATCGTTGCTCAAGTATATTAGTAATAGTCTATTCGCGGTTTGTTCACACTTTTTTGAATCGAACCTTCGAAAAAATCACTCCACGTGTGATGGGTTTGTTATTTTCTGAATATGCCATTCACAAGTGTATTATACTTCTCTTAACGTAAAAGTACCAACATTTTTGGTTAAATTAAACTTTTACTTATAATTTGTTTATGAGTTATATAATATTTCATTTAAAATTAATATAAATAAAACAGTGAGCAGACAGGTGTGTTGATAATGCCCAGTAAAAAATAGTTGTCATGGAAAATATTATTAAAACGACTGCGCACAAACGCAGTGCGCTGTCCCTTTGGTGTGAGTGTCTAGACTCGGTTAGACTTTGTTTGCATGAGGCGAAGGAATATTGTGAAAGTAGAACTTTGACAGGGCTTCAGAAAAGTTGGAAGTAGCCGTGAATGGACTACACAGTTTCTTGACCTTGGATCATAAAACACATGCGTACTTTCCCGTCTCTTTGTGTTTCCTTCCTCGGTGTGCAGCATTCAGCTAACACGTAGTCTTCAGTGATTGGTCTACCGCCCGCCGCGTGTTGGCTGCGATGTGGAAGCCTGACCCAATCAGCCGGCAAGCGGCGTTGGGGTGTCTGTGTTGTTCGTTAACATTGCTATAGTTAAATTATAAAATGAAGATCACTTCCAGAGCCAGGTTCTGAGGAATGTGCTAGCAGCGACGTTTAGGGGTGCTTCAGCAAAAGGTAGTCTTCAAGAATGCCATTACTAGGGGCAGTGATATTTCGCGAAAAGATTTCGAGAAAAGATACAGTCCAAAGCACTGTAGGGTCGTCCAGCTTCTTTGATTGGCTAAAAAAATGTTCTGGCCCGTGTTAACCGTTTGCGCACGAATCACGAAGGTTCAGTGTCGGAGTTACTTAGTCCTGAGTGCCTTGGTCAAAGACGGACACGGTACCAGCAGCCAATGGAGGTATAACAACAGCTGAGGTGTGTATATAGTATTGAAGTCTACTGTGTGCTCCGATTTTCACGCGAAAAGTCACTGGCCCTTGCCATTACTATACAAGTTGTGGAGTGAAGAGGTTTGGGTGGCTCTTAAGGATAATCCCTAGCACAACCCCTTCGCGGTTACTTCCAACTTTTCTGAAGCCCTGCTTAAGTTCTACTTTCACGCTATTTCTCCGCCTCGTGCAAACAAAGCTTAACCGAGTCTAGAAAATAAAACTCAAGGGACAACGCACCGCATTTGTGAGAATTCAGTTTAATAATATTTTGTATTAAAACTATTTCTTACTAGGAATTGCTAACACACCTATTTATCCCTGTTTTCATTCTTCTTCGTTATCAATTCAATATTGTAATTTATAAATAAAACATATGTAAACATTTAATCAAAAATAAGATAAATTTGTGATAAAGGAAGTGTACGTCGCTTATGGTATATCACATATTCAGGAAACCACTAAGCACATCGTGCATTGGGTGGTTTTGCAAATGTTTCATACAAAAAGCGTAAAGGTACTGCGAACAGACCATACGTTTGCATACCCTCCCCACTCCCTTAAATAACTTTTAGCTACCAAACATGTAGTAACAAAATTCTGTGGCGATACGATGTCACTGACGATTGCCATGGCAAAACCTATCATAACAGCACATTTATATTTACAATATTTTCGAGTTCGTCGACCTGCGGTGTACCAAATCGGATGTAACGTGCGGTGACTTGCGCCACTCGCCTTAGTTCTCGCTATGTTTTAATTTATATGCGCTTGTACTGCAAGATAATCCTATAATTATACCGTCTAATGTTTGCATCCGGATATGTGTAACGTTTACAGACGTTATCCACGCACCGTAACTAGCGGTGTTTCGCATATATAACCACACATTGAAAACATTTGTAGACGACGATTACAAAACAATTTGTGAATTACCCATTGTCATGATAAAATAAATTTATGCACTGTAGACAAACAACGGACATCTCGTTCACTTCTGCAAGAAAGACTGACATTGTTTTCATGTATTGTCGAATTCTGCTCAGTATTGCATTAAATTGTAACTAAAGTTAGGATGACATCAGTTGGTTTTTGTGATTTGCTGTTTTCAAAAACAGTGAAATTGTAAAACCTTTCCGTTTAATTATACTGAGAAGAAAAAAACAAATAATTTAGTTTTTTAATTTGTTGGAAAGTTATGCTACGAATTGTCTACAATTAATTGCTTTTGGGAGGGAAAATAAAAAAAAATATTTTTACTATTCAGTGGTTTAATTTTTTTTTTTTGTGAACACGTCGTATTATTACTGCAATTCCGGTTTATAGCAATCAATTAAGCACTTATGCATAAATCGTATTCAAGCGGCTGCAATTCTGACGAGAAATTCCAACACGTACAACTGGACGCGGACAAGCGCGGGGCCGTTACAGCATGCTGCCGTTACAGCATGCTGCCGTTACAGCATGCTGGTTTTGAAATGTTGCATATTGGCGTCAGCCTGCTTCGCTGCTAAACGTATCGGCTTGTCAAGCAAATACTTACCTGGCGTGGGACAACCGACCTGAACCTTGTTGGCATTGAGGCTTTGTTAGTGTTTCTCAAGGCGACCTCTTTATTTTTTGCTCGTGTTGAAGGAGATTAATAAAAGTTCAGATGACGTGTGTATGCTACGCCTAGCCATACTGGAGTGCAGAGAAGATGTCTTGAGCGAACGTATCTTGGATAACACCCTCGATAGATTGGATGACCAAGGCTAGGTTATATAAAAAAAAAACTGTCCGGTGGCGGGATTTGAACTGGAAATGACGTTACAATACACTGTCCACTCATCTATCACGCTTTCACAAAAACAAATGTTGTAAAAATGGGATTTATAAAAAATTATTTATGTAATCTCTTAGTTTCTAGTAATGTTGCAGTGTTTGCGATTTTTTTTCATTTCAGACTTACAAAAAGGGGTAAGTAAATTAAAATTATTTTTGTAACGTATTTCACTGTGTATGACAGATAAATTAAAAGAGTTTAAATATTTTGCCTTTTAGTAGAATTTGCACACGATTGGAAAAGTTAACAANCTGTACGGAATCACTCGTTAAGTATGCTGCTAATGAACATTTTATGTTTCCGTTAATGTGTGATGTTTTTGTGTTTATGCCTCAACGCGTCACTCCCACCCATATATTCCTGTACAATAATTGTTTGTTTTAGTGAGCTCTACCACCCCTCGATGTTTGTCCCGTCATTTTAGAATCAACCTGTATAGAAAGTTTAGTCCTGCAGCGGAATTGGAACAAGAATCAACGGGTCGGCACTCCATGAGTGGTTCGCCACTCACCTACTACTATTTGTATACGAAGTAGTATCGTGAAGATGAGATTTTNGTCGGCACTCCATGAGTGGTTCGCCACTCACCTACTACTATTTGTATACGAAGTAGTATCGTGAAGATGAGATTTTACAAGCTTCGGGTATCATCGGCATTGTTCGTGACTCGAAATCGAAACCAATAAGAATACGGAGAGCTTCCGTATTTTACATTTACGGAGCTCATTTGCGTTATTCGTCACTGCGGAGTGCCTTTCCGTAAGTCAACTCTACATCTCAGTAAAAGTTTCCGTAAATCTAATAGAAAGTTTTGAAAGTGTAGTAAACACTTAGTTACGAAGTTCTTAACACTTTAATTTTGTTATGTAGCAACTTTCGTGTCGCAATCTTGAGCAACCAGAGGTACTCTCGTCATAACACGAGGACGGCAAAGAAATGGAAGGTGCTACCTAGCTAGATTCCTGGGAAGACTAGGGTTTACTACTGAAAGTGAAATATATAGGCGTGCTCCTGTTTAACTTATTACATAAAGTAATAATTAAGTAATGGGTACACTCATAGTGTACCTCAAATTTTTATCAATCACAACATTATAAATATAAGATTATATATTCATGAAATAAAAATACTTCTTTCTTTTGAACAACTGTTCTATTAAAATGTCTTTGCCACAACAATATATATATATATATATTTTTNAAAATACTTCTTTCTTTTGAACAACTGTTCTATTAAAATGTCTTTGCCACAACAATATATATATATATATATTTTTTTTCTTTTTTTATGGGTATATACTTTTTTCTTGTTATCGCGGTATGTTTTTTTAGTATTGGCCAAACTGTTTTAACAAACTGTATTATCTTTTTTATATATATATATATTACATGGCCATGGCCATATCGTCGGGTGCCCGCGATCGCTTCATTTGAAAATTTTTATTACTGAAAATTTACTTTTATTTTAAGTTGAGAACAAAAACTATTTCGTAGTTGAACAGTTCGAAAAAATTACACGAACATCAGCTGAGGTCGCGTCAGACAGGAAGTTGGTAGCACTCCGGAGCGCACGCAACAGGCAAGAAGTGATTTAGAGGTTACGTGTTTGAAGATCACGTTACAAGTTACTGCGGTGCCGGCCGAAAGAAGTGGAATCGTGGTCGAAACGACCGTGCCACGATTGAGCGCGCGGCCCACGTCACATCAGGACGAAATAACTGGCCACAAGATTAAGCCGTTCCGGGAACCGCTAGACATAAATACGAAATAAATCTTGGAAAAGATCGTAATCACAAAAAAAATAAAATGGTCACGTCGCAGTATAAAATATACGCTAACAAACTTACCCAAAACGGCGGATAAAAAAGCTATTTCATCTCAAGATGATGAAATATTCCAAAAGTGAGCGAACTTAAGTGACCTACGTGCTGTACGGCGAGAAAACTAAGAAGAAGGAAGTTGCCTGGGCGGAAACCTATATATATACCAAGGTATGCTCCGGACTTCGTGGTTCCGTGCGACTAATCGATACATAAATCGAAAGTCGAGAAAGACATATCATAATTCACAAATAAATTTTTCCATTTGGGTAACTGGAGATTACGAATTTACACAACATTACGTACGTCAATAATTAACAGGCATTAAGAAAAATATTTCTTTAAACAAGAAACCATAAAAAAAATACACATGAAAATATTTAAAAATTACAAATTATTCAGATGATAAAATTTGTTTTACAACTTCAAAGTAAATAAACAAAATATTAAGCAAAACTAGAGCACGTTCCAATTTGGGGGGGGGGGGATATTTGGCAAAACATCAAATAAATGAGAAAAGAATTAACAGAATTACATAGTGACATGAAACAAGTGCCAACACAACTGGCACAATTCTCACACTTATTTACGGTTCCTTTTGTTGCAAATGAGAAATTTTTTTGATGCGTGCCGTACCTAAGCTGGCAAACAACTTGTTTATTTTTCATAACCGATAAGCTGCAGGCATTGTGTTCAGTGGTTGGAGATATGAACCACATAACACGGTGCAGTGGAGCGGTTTGCTAATCACTTACTCCCAGGGAAGGTCATTGGGCGCTGAGCTTCGTAGGTACAGTGCTGGTCATATATTACCTTCCTGAGCAACACGAACACAGTTCGCTACAATGCATTGTATGTTATAATTAGCTCACCTCCCACCGATCTATTAATTACAAAGAGAGGTATACTTGTTGAGCAAGCAGATAGAGTTAGGATTCCTCCCAAAGACAAAATAATAGCACGAGAGGTTACCATGTATGAATGGCAGTGTCGATGGGATGACTCCAAGAAGGGCAGGCACGTCCATAAAATACACTACTGTTTGTGAAAATTGCAACACCCAGGCATAAAACATTAAAACTCGATTAGTAAGTCCGAATTTGATAAACAACTGGCCGCCTGAAGACTGGAACACAGAATACTTAAGAATACTGGACTTACACAGCCACTTAGTCTGTGAGCTCCAGCCGAAAAAAATGGCGTCGCCAGTTAGCATCATGTCGTAACGCTGTTGAGCAATAAATATAGGGTCACCCGATTTTCACGAAAATATTTCAAAAACTGGTTCTATTTCAAAACACTTCAACTCATTTCTATAACTCTCCGTCCGTGAATCAGAAATGTTCGTGAAAGGAGAAATTTAATTGTGGTTGGCTAATTAAAGAGAGAAATGTCTCCGCACAAATAAACCCGGCCAATAATCAAAGGAAAACTGCTATGAGGAGCACAGAATTTCGAAATAAAGCTGGATATAAACTAGTTTTGCGAAAATCGGGCGTCCCTACCTATCAGCTCCAAGTAACCTACTTGCCAGTTCGGCATTTCAGCCAATAAGGAATCTTTCGCAGCACTCAGTAGCCAATCTGACACGAGGCCCGTCCCACACAGTCTCACGTGGCCAACCAGAGAACGGATACGCCCACATCAAAAGAACCGTTACGGCATTTCATTTCTCTATACTTAACGTATTCTGCGGAGTCAATTTAAACAAGACGTTAAGACAATGACTGTAATCATTCGAGTCGATGTTTGCGTTAAAATGGGTTAATAGTAATATTTTTTTCCCTGAAAGTTTACATCGTAATTGGTCAATTATCTCGCGAACACAAGCTGGGAGAATCTAAAAAGTGATTTGTCTGCCAAATAAGGCACCCTGTTATGAATTTGTTTTTATGGTTCATTATCAAACCTTAGAGGGGCCATAGGAGCGTAAAATATAATTCACAGTTAGGTAGAGCACAACAGTAAGAATTTAAGAATGTACATACAATAATTATTTAATTACGAACATCACTTNAAAATACTTCTTTCTTTTGAACAACTGTTCTATTAAAATGTCTTTGCCACAACAATATATATATATATATATTTTTCTTTTTTTATGAGTATATACTTTTTTCTTGTTATCGCGGTATGTTTTTTAGTATTGGCCAAACTGTTTTAACAAACTGTATTATCTTTATATATATATATATATATATTACATGGCCATGGCCATATCGTCGGGTACCCGCGATCGCTTCATTTGAAAATTTTAATCACAGTTAGGTAGAGCACAACAGTAAGAATTTAAGAATGTACATACAATAATTATTTAATTACGAACATCACTTGNTCACAGTTAGGTAGAGCACAACAGTAAGAATTTAAGAATGTACATACAATAATTATTTAATTACGAACATCACTTGGGGGAGCTATAAAAGGATTACTAGAACGTTTGCTAATTATTTATGACAATATATAATACCACGCAACTTTCAGATAATAACCTAATTTGAGAGTCGCCACCTTATTCACGTATCCGTAGGCTGATTCAGGCGGCGGTTGGCGATTGCCGAACACGCCAATCTCCACACATCTTCTTGGTCCGCTGCCCCGACGACAAGAGGCACCGCCCACGGGCTACGCTGTCCTATATCGGCTGCGCTGTCCCCGTTCACTGGCCGGTGGAGGGGGTTTCCGTGACTTGCGATTTCATAACTAATTTCAGCGATCACGGCCCGTGAGCTTGATAAATATATGTGAAGGTGTGATCAGGCAGGGCGCTCAGCTAAGGCCTGATCACAACTCGTTACAAAACCCGCCTTCCTGCAGCGCGGACTGGCTATCACCGTGTTTGAAAACACCACGTGTTCGCGCACAGCCGCTCACAGCCGCACGCAGCCGCACGCAGCCGCACAGAGCGCGATGATGCGTTTTTCTTTCAAATACTAATCACCACCCCGCAAAACGTATGCAGTGGAATATAGGAGTTCAAGCAACCTTAATGTAACTTAATCTTGGAACTTGTTGGAAAGAAGTGATTAACTCAGATCGTTGTGAATGTGTGATACACTTTGGACATGCACCATTGCTANTGGAACTTGTTGGAAAGAAGTGATTAACTCAGATCGTTGTGAATGTGTGATACACTTTGGACATGCACCATTGCTACACCAGCACGTCCCAGCTTGCAACTACGTTCAAGGTCAAACCTGTTTTCGGATGTGTTAAAGGGATCTGGGATGGGGAAATAAAAGGCCTGCGGCATGAAATACATATAATTAAGCAACAAACACACACTGTGCATGACCTAATACAGCGCCTATACTTACTGAGCGCTGCCGCGGAGTTTTATTAGTAGTAGTTAAAAGTTGTTCGGGAGCAGTCGTATAAAATTTTCTGTGAACTTAATTAGTTTGCACAACACCATGAGGCGAGCACGTTGTCATAACAACAGATATATTTCAAGACCTGTTTTCAGGAATATTGGTTCTTTCGATTGCGACGTTGCTAAGGATGATAGTGTGTTTGTGAAGCAAGTTACTACAGAAGAAGAGAGTTTCATTCTACTGAGTTTTATGTTTAGGTTCGCTTTGCAAGGAATGACTGCTCATAATGGATCTGGTATTCTGGAGTTTTGCTTTTACAGACATCCTCACAACAGTACAGTGACTAGTGTTAATTATCTTGTGTGAATTATTATAAGTTTTATTTAAATATTTTTATTACAGCTAATCTCGACTCGGTTTTTTCTTGTTTTTATGTATTATACTTTGTTTTCTGTGACGACACAGTGCATAAATGGTGGATGTTCAAAATACTTCACCCAATAATTCACCCGCACTGCAAAAATATTTCAAGCAACCCATCAAGTAGTTGTGTAACATGGTATCCAGAACATTAACTACGGCACTACTTATTTTGAAAGTCACAATGCTGTTAAACTCAGTCAGCATATAAAATAAGTTCACAAACTGCTCTTGGGTAGAAACGAACGGATTAAACCAAAAACATTTTGTATATTATTTAAATCTACTGGTCTTTATGCCGAAAGAAAGTTACACAGAAAAAATCTTCGACCACACTTGAGCTCTCTTGATTTAAACATTCTTTATGCGCCTTAAAATTGATGACATGTCACACGACCGTCGAGTAAAAATACTTCGGTAGTTTTTAAAGAGAATATATAGAGCAGAAACAGGAAAAGTTCTGACGAGATCTGGCATTGAAGTGCCAAAATTGGCTCACAAAAAATTACCACTTTCAACACCCGGCGAAATTACGCATCGAAATTATCGCTTGCAACAAGCAAGATACTATATGCTATTCACCACAAACTGAGCATTTTTGAAAGCCCTGCACATTGTGTATTCTTCTATCGTATGGAACATTAAAATTGTCGTGAGAGTGATCGCTTTATTCATACACTGCTCAAGTGAAACTGTACAATTATTATGAAAGTAAACAATTTACAAATCTGCTAATTCTTACACCTAGAAGCATTTTTAAAAAAAAACAGAAATGAAGAGCAATTGTTTTAGTATTCACTAACGTGTACCTAACACATTCAATTCAACTTTAAGANATTCTTACACCTAGAAGCATTTAAAAAAAACAGAAATGAAGAGCAATTGTTTTAGTATTCACTAACGTGTACCTAACACATTCAATTCAACTTTAAGACGTGGACCTACTTTCCTTCCGTCGTTACCAACTTAACTGGGCGGATGCCACTTAGTGCGCACGTTCAAATATACGCCAGCTNGACGTCGACCTACTTTTCTTCCGTCGTTACCAACTTAACTGGGCGGATGCCACTTAGTGCGCACGTTCAAATATACGCCAGCTAAGGGCAGGGACATTTATCGAAGGTTGAATTCAAAAGAGCACACTTTATCGTTAACAACCCTTTTACCAGAAAGAACACCGCAGAACTATTGTAACGACAACGCAAGATTATGTTTGTCATTAATATATCCGTAACAGCATAATGAGCTTCATTCAAGCTTGAATCAATGCTAATTAGTCCCCCGTGTGTCAAACTTGCTGCAAGTTTGCCTTGCAAAGCTGTAAGTATAATTNGCTTGAATCAATGCTAATTAGTCCCCCGTGTGTCAAACTTGCTGCAAGTTTGCCTTGCAAAGCTGTAAGTATAATTCAAGCCGTCTGCAAACCTTTCCATTAGCAAGTATGTTGCCATTGGTGAGAAATTAATTAGTCTGCAATAAAACTCGAATCACACGTGATAAGACAAGATTGCTCTCAGTTAGGCTAAGCAAATTCAAATCAAGTGGTAAGCTTGCCGGAAGCTTACATGCTATTTTGGGTAGATCAAGAGAAAATTCTGTTCTTGGTGAACCTGCTTTGCAGTTCTTCATATTTTACCATAGTCCATCGACGGTTACTTCTAAACTTCCAAGTTCCCTGAGGCCCTGCTAGAGTTCGGCCTCCAGGATATGCTTCCGCCTCGTGCTAACGCAGCTTAACCGAGTATAGAAAATTTCAGCAAAGGGACAACGCACAGTATTCAAGTGCACTCAATTAAATAATCTTTTTGCGTAAGAACTATTTCTTACCAGGCATTAGCAATCATGCCTATACTATCACTTTTAAAATTATATTTATTGTAAATAAAATATTGTAATTTATAGATCAAACCTCAAATAAATGTTTAATTTGATAAAAACTAAGTATTTTTAATTTAACACGGCCATAAAACGTCCGTGATACATGGTTAGGACCAGTGACTTTGCGCGTAAAAATCGGAGCACACAGTAGACTTCAACACTATATACACACACCTCAACTGTCGTTATACCTCCATTGGCTGCTGGTGCCGTGTCCGTCTTCGACCAAGCCACTTAGAACTAAGTAACTCCGACACTGAACCTTCGTGATTCGTGCGCAGACGGTTAACACGGGATAGAACACGTTTTAGCCAATCAAAGAAGTTGGATGACCCTAGAGTGTTTTGGTCTGTATCTTGTCTCGAAATTTTTTCGCGAAATATCACTGGCCCTATACAATGGTATATATAGCAAACAACCAAACATGATTTTCGGAATGGGGTGATTTTTCAAAGGTTTGATTTAAAAAAAAAACTTTGAAGAAACCGGGAATAGAGTACATAACTTTACGGCAACAAATTATGTGTCGAAGTAAAAAAAAAGTGTTTTTTAGAGAGTAAACCCGAGGGTGACGTGCGTGACAAGTTGTAGGTGGCAGACCAGCCTTCAGGCAACCGGTAAGTTATGTAACACCGCCATACCACCTTTACGTAACGGGCGGCGGAGAAAATTAAGTTCCATGAATGGGACGGCATCATTGAGGCGACGGCTGGAAACGCTAATAACCTCGCCGGACCGCGGGCGAGGGGAGGCGGGGCCGCGGGTGGAATTTTCAAACCACGCTCCGACATGTTTACGACTTTTAAAACGATTTCGGATAAGAATCAAGTTACGCACGAGGCTGTTTGACAGACGAGGTGGTATCCACGCCAACCCACCGAGATATGAAGAAGCGTTACCTCCTTTCTATTGGACGGCATTCAACTGCAGCCAATTAAAGCACGATGGTGCCTGTTGTAGTCTGGCGACGAAGTAATTACCGTGGTCTGGCCGGGGTTCGCAGCACGGACTTGCCAACTTGAACGACTGAAGACGGCGTTGTGGCTCGGATGTTGGTAAACAGTGTTGAGCGCTGTGCATCCTGTATGTTGTTCTGGAAGCTGTATCCCGTATCACTTCTACGTTACAGGCCACAGGAGCCCCGATTGCCCACGTGCCGTGCGTAAGTACAGGAGATCACGTACGGAAACTACGCCTGTACCTCACGGCTAGGTCCGCCAGCAGTTAGTTTGAATTTTTTTCGCGTGCGTGCCTGGTTGAAAGTGAGCGGAGTTTTATCGCCCGTGGCTTCGCACGCTCGGAGTTTGAATCTATCGCGGTGAAGACGTAGCACGTTCGTGCGCCCGCATTCCTGGCGCCTGAACTGTGGTTGGTCATTCACGTTCTCCTGCGGTGCTATAAAACGTGCGTTTGATGTGCCGATCTACATGAAGAACACACACTTTAGCCGGAGAGCTGTTGGGTGCTTTCAACACGGCACGTACATTATAAACACAATTTTTGAGTACTCGAAAATTGCTAAAAACGGGACATCTTCAAAGCACTGTATCTCAAATTAAACGAGTCAGATACATACAAAACTACTCAAGGGCCAGTATTGAACCTTCCTGCAAACGTCCCATCAATTAAATTAATGGGCCACCGCTGAAAGTCTCATAGGTACACGCAGCACTACGAGAACACTGCCTAAATAGTTTTTTTTTTCCTCGCATAAAGATCGACGAATTAAGTTAAGTAATGTTGAGAGATTTTTGCGGTTACTTACTATGAGGTGAGTATGGAGCGGCGCCGGAATGAAAGGGCGGGGGAAACGGGAAATCCTTGAGAAAACCCGCCGACTAGCGGGATCGTCTGGCAATATTCCCAAATGCGAGGATCAGGAGTGAAGCGGCCGGGGATTGAACCCGGTTCGCCTTGGTGTGAGGTGAGCAGGCTAACCGCTCAGCCACGACGCCCCCCCCCCCC
>NQII01003379.1:4695-60714 GCA_002778355.1 Clitarchus hookeri | reverse complement strand
CTATAAAACGTGTTTCAGTGATGTTTCTGATAGCTCGCCTTATATGTTTATATTGCGCAATTGGTACTGTATGCAGTCTTGACTTTACTGCAAATGAACGACTCCCTATATTTGTGGCGATTTCCATGTCCAACAGCCCGTAATGTCTGCTTCAGTGTAAAGAATGGAAACAGCGTTCAGTCTATCTTGGTCTGCTGTTAACCGAAGTGTGAAGTTGAGCGCATTTAGTAAGCAAGTTATTTTTGTAAATTTCTACTTAGTTCGCCTCGCCCATGTAGGAGCTGTGCCCTGGGCAACTACCTGGGTTTTCTATGCCTAAATGCGGCCCTGCTCAAGGCTCTTCTTAACAATGCACACGTACGGTAGATTAGCAAGAAATGTGGATCTCTACGAGTCTGTAGTTCTACAAGGACATGTCAATTCCAAGTACAAAATATATCTTTACTTTCGCGCGCGCATTCCTGATAAACGAGTTATCATGGTTGATGGTCGTCGGGAGGAGGGGGAGAGGAGAAAGCGATGACGGTTCAGATTGGAAGCTAACGGTAGCCTACAGGTATGTGAAAGCAAATGTATAAAAAACAAAGAACAGACACTCTTTTACAAAGTTTTTAATCGTAAAATTTTACAGTTATAACAACCTCGGGTACAGGCCACTTAGCTTAAAAATATATGACTTAGGTTAAATGTTTGGGGGGGGGGCGAAACGGGAGATCCCCGAGAAAGCACGCCAACCACGGTTCCCAAGTGCAAAAACTCCAGGAGCGAACCCGCCGGTAATCGAACCCGCTTCCGCCTAGGTGGGAGGCGAGTTAGTCTGACCACTGCACACTGCGGCCCCATTTGGTGAGTAGATAGGGGCGAGATTGCGTGGCGTTTCGTATGACGTGAGCGCGCACCTTCTCTGATTGGCTGTGCGAGCAACTCGACTGGCAACTGCGTGCTGCGGGAGTTCGCCTATTGGCTGGGCTTCCAGCAGGCTAGTGCTCTACACCAGGCGCTGATTGGCGAACGGCGTTCTGGCATGTCGCTGGCAAGTGACGTCACATTGCTGGCGTGTATCACCAGCTGTTTCTATTCTGCATCCTCAGCTATTCTGTGCGTATAGTAAACGAGAAGTAGGCTATATGCATTTTCTGCAGTGTCGTGTGCACGGTATTATGAATTGGAAACAGATTCCTTGCTATGCCAAACGCAGTAGAGTAATGATCAACGTGACAGTAGCACTTGCATAGCCTATTCGCGGTTTCTTGACACTTTTTGAATCAAACGTTCGAAAAAAAAAACCCCATGTATCACGTGCTTGCTTGTTTCCTAAATATTCCACGAACCACAAGCGTTTCATATTTCAGTTAACATAAAAATACTTTGTATTGTTAAATTAAAATTTTACTTGAAAAAATTTTATTTTCTAAATTATAGGTGATATTTAATATATAATGAATATGTACAAAAAAACCGGAATAAAATAGGTGTGTTGGAAATTTCTAGTAATAAAAAATTATCATGCAAAATATTACAGTGAGTGCGCACGAGTGCTATAAAGTCAAAGATATAATTTATTTTGGACAAATTTCCATGATAAAAAATTTACTTTACGAAATATTTCAGAAATGAACTCTATGGGCTAAAATAGACGTTGGTTTAGATGAGAGATAACATTATTAGCACGTGTGCAGTATTTTTAAATTTTTATAATAATTGCTTATATGTTAAATTAGTGTATATTTACATAAGCAAACTTCCACCCACGTACTGTACACACTCTCGTGTTCAGTACAGTACTGTATTACGACTTATCAAAGACCAGCCAGTCGCGACTACAACGTCGACGCAATTACTATTTAGTAAAGATTTATTTGTAGTAGAATTAACGCAAAGTTAACTTAACGAGCCTCGCATAAACTTAATGAGAATCTGCCCTTACACTAAGAAATAGGTTTTGTTGAATCGAAAAAAGTTTTGTTTGGTGCAACCAAAATTAATTTTTGTCAAGAGGCAAATGAAATATGTTGTTGAAACCAAATTATTTTGTTGTTCTTATTTGGGTGCCCGAAAGAAAGATTTTGTTGATGCAAGTAGAGAGATACGTTTAGCTCTACGCAAACTGAAATGTTTCTATTAACACAAAAAATTAGAACCCCGAACGAGATTCGAACCTAGATCTTTAGCGCACGAGTGCTACGTCCTATATCAACTACATTGGCGAAGTAACACTGATTTGATATTTCTTATAAAAACTCCATCGATACGGTGTAACAAAACCATAAATTCACTGCAACTATTTTTCGTAATTTTTAGAAACATTTCTTTTGGACAACCAGTTGGCAAGATTATTTTTATAAATACTATAAGTAAGTACAGACAACCTTTACTACACAGAAACAAGCGATTAATAAGGAGGAAGTACATTAACCTGTTTTTTGTACGTTTCATGAAAAAACGTGACGTAAAGATACGTCTCGCTTCCGTATGGTTATGTNGTACATTAACCTGTTTTTTGTACGTTTCATGAAAAAACGTGACGTAAAGATACGTCTCGCTTCCGTATGGTTATGTGCGTTCATCAAGGAAACCGTCAACTAGTCACTTCATTGGCCGACGGGTAAGAAAAAATATTTAACGCAACTTTCCCAGAAAATACTGCCACGTTAAGAAAAAAAAATGCATAATTTTTTTTTGTAAACTCTAAATTTTAACGTTAGGTAAAAAAAAATGGCAAGATTTCTTAAAGTGCCAGTGTTCCTNGTTTTTTTTTGTAAACTCTAAATTTTAACGTTAGGTAAAAAAAAATGGCAAGATTTCTTAAAGTGCCAGTGTTCCTTAAGAAATGTCACGTAGAGTACTTTTTGCTTGAAACGGTTATCTGTAAAACTGATGTATCGAGAAAGAATTTCCTTAAGAGCGCTTCTCCATATAAACTCTGCGTATGCGACCGTGGCGGGCAGCTACTGTCGACATTACCACAGCCGTGCCAGTAAGAGTAAGGCTGGAGTACCTCCTGCACGATGGTACTTTCTGCAGCTACGCACGGAAGTACCCGTTACTACTGATGCATCAGCCGCGCAACTCTTGCGTGGTACCTCCGCCTGCGGTCCGGCCCACGGGTCAAGGTCGCTTGTCTGACCGCGGCATTGGTTTCCAGGTAACACGGCGCGGAATAGGTCTACGTTCCACCGACAGTTATTTGAAAACAATTTGCCGAAAAAATGTTCATCAGTTATGGTGATCTATGTAAAATAATTACGTTCGTAATAATTCCACGATTTCGCTTGACCGAATCACGAGTGAAGTGATCAGTAGCCATGTTAGTTTCACATATGGAGGAGGAATACTCCGCGCGCATACGAGTGCATCTGTAGCAGGGATCTCGAAAGTGTTAAGTTCAACGTTTACGGACTTGTTGGTCTATAACTGTACCGGACTGGTCTAGCGTCCGTTAGGCAGAGTCCAAAGGACACTCTTCAGCAAAAAATGCATTTTTTTTNTAACTGTACCGGACTGGTCTAGCGTCCGTTAGGCAGAGTCCAAAGGACACTCTTCAGCAAAAAATGCATTTTTTTTAAATATTTGTACGAAATGCCATTTAACTGGTAGACATAGCTTGTGAGTACTTTTTCTTCTAATAAAAAATTTTAAGNTAATATTTGTACGAAATGCCATTTAACTGGTAGACATAGCTTGTGAGTACTTTTTCTTCTAATAAAAAATTTTAAGTTGCATATTTTTTGCGCTATGGCAGGTCAAAATTACAATTTGGGTGTTTTTGGTGTGTACAAATAATATAAATAAAACATTTACAGAAAATTTAACAAGGGTGGCAGAAACGCCATTTCTTGATTTATTTTAAAGTACACTTAGCAAAATTTATTTTACAAAAAATTACAGACTTCTACAAACCAAAAATATGCAAAGAAATTTCCTTATTTTCAGCACATTTTTAAAATAACAAAAGCATTGCATAGTGTGGTTTTAAATACTTTTTCTTTTTAAATAACAATTATCTAGTTTTGGTAGATGAGTTTTTTTTAATTATTTGTGCAAACCAAAAAGAATCCCCTTGTGATTTTGACATTCCATTATGTAAAAATTATGCTGTTAAAAACGTTTTATGCGAGGAGATAGCACTTGTAAGTATGTTGACAAGTTGAACAGCATTTCGCACAAATATAAAATAATGAATTGTTTTCTGAAAAGCATCGTTAGGAAGGATAATAACCCCCATCCCATCTTGGATTTCAAATTTTTTCCGGGGCAAGTTAAATTATAAAAAGTTTAAAGAAATTTTTTTCTACGGCAGATTGTAAATAACAAATTCTCAAAATTTACCCTACAGACAGTTTCCTTACTTTCTTTACTACATAACTTCAACATTGATTTTTCGTTTCAGGCGTTGCAAAGGAAGAAATTTTTAGGAGAGTGATGTACTTACGAGTTTCTTATAACAACTGAGACTTTGGAACGTTTAGATAGGTTTGAGTAGACGAATGGCACAAGAAGCGACCAATAGCATAATAAGTTTGTATGTCAGTAACGACCAGTGGCATCGGCCAGGGAAGGGCAATAAGGGCGATATCTGTGTGCAATACGTCACACGCGAACTCGGGATTATGTGTCAAGGGGTTGGTTTTTAACTGGCGATAACCGAGACGTGGCGCAAGCCAAGCAATAACTGCATTTTGAAAATGTAAAATGGCGTGCTTTTTTGCTTCGTCGAGCCGTAAAACTTAACACAAAATTTAAATTGCAGATTGCAACGGAAACTCCATAGGTCAGAGACGGCGGCGGACTTAATCCTAGTTAAGTGTTCCACCTGCCTGACGATTTAACTGCGTCGCAGAGTGTTTGCGATTCTGGTTTTCGACGAAACCGTTAAACGTTTCCCCAGTACGTTCACCCACGAACCGACGCATGCTGTAAATATTATTATGGAGCCCTCTGATATAGTTAAACACAGCATTTTCAGACTGCCGTGTATTAAAACATACCAGCCGGACACGAGCCGAACTACGATAGGAGCCTATATTGAACTTCGATACAGACTCTTGATCGATAACATGAAAGTACCATAGGTACACGCAGCACTACGAGAACACTGCACGTCCTTCAGAGCCCTGCGCGTAGTGGCGATTGCGCACTTGCAGCGCGTGCTAATTTAGCCCTTATAGCTCCCGCGCTTCTCCACCAAAAAAAATGGAGAGGAAAAAAAATGCTTGCAGGCGGAAGGTGGAAGTATTCTTTCATTTCAGCTTTACCTATCTTCCTCCGTAAGTTAATTTTCAGAGTCAGTATTTAAAAACCGGATAGTCGAGGCACGGGGAACATCTTAACCGTTATTTCGAAATCCAACTTGTATTTCTTACATGATTAGTTTCGCATCTGCAACGGTGATCAAATATTACCACGTTATTTAATAATATCAATCCTACATGGAAAAATACAGGTGTAATTGAAACCGTGCACATTAAAAAAAATATTAGTTAAGTAGTCCTGTACTTCATGTCTAGTTTTGATTTTCTGTCTGGTCAGAAATCTTCATTACGATGTGTCGATGACGGAATGGTTGCTAAGTACTCCGCGGAGCTCGGCAGGCGAGCTAGTACTCACGTGAGAAGCGGGTCCTGGGGCAGGACACGGCGGCCGACTCGATGTCCTGCGGGGTCCGCCATCGCAGGACGACAACTGCTCAGCCGCCGCTGTCCTCCGCGGCTTTTATTGCGGCGTGTCGACCTTGAGGGAGGCCGCCTTGCCCTCCCCTGGCACTACACCCCACCTGGCTGGAGCCACGCCATCGAAACACTGCCCGACTGTGGTCCAGACGAGATGGCAGACACTCGGGCGGGTTCGCTCACCTCCCCGTCTCCCCCCTCTCACACCCGCGGTGGTGTAGTGGTCAAGCCACTCGCCTCCCACCCGGGCGGAACCGGGTTTGGTTCCCGGCGGGGTCGCTCCTAGGATTCTCGCCGATGGGAGTCGTGTCGGACGATGTCACCGGTCGGCGAGTACTTCTCGGTGATCTCCCGTTTCCTCCGCCCTTCAATTCCGGCGCTGCTCCGTACCGTTACGTTCGTGCCATCAGGTGTGGCTAGCCTGATCACATTCTCAAACGTTACCGCCGGTAGATGAGGACACGTGCCTTGAGCTACTAAACCTCAACAGAAGGAATCCCCTCCAATCCCCTCTTATGACAGGAAGCGCGGCGGACGGCGTCTCTGCCTCCCGGACACTGAGCCGTGAAGACGTCAGGAGATGAGGCGTGCCGACGGCCGTAAGACGCCTGCACACACCAGCCTTCGGAGCCATGATCAAGGCAAAGACTTTCCTTTTACATAGCTTCAATATTTAAAAATGCGCCTTTGCTTATTAATATACGAGAGTAATAATCATAATGAAATTTCTACCTTTTAATATATCTCAAAACTCCCCTGACTTAGCTAATATTTATTGTAACCACTTGTAACAGTTATTTTATTAATGCAATGCATATCAAACCCACCTAATTGAATATGTCTCTGAGTGCGCGTCTCCTAAATAATTAAATGTGTAGTTAAAAGAAACAACATATCAAAAATACTCACCTCACTTCACCTTCGTCGGCTCTCAAGACCTCGTTGTTGAGAGCCCCCCAAACCTCTTCACTACACTAAACACTGTCAGCACTACTGTGGCGCTCAATACTGGACTCACGTTGATAGTTCCTTCCTCCTCGAAATTCATGAGGAGCGGGACTTGTTAGCCTTGATCGAGCTTCTCCAGACACCGTTCTCTACAAATGGCAGTTACGGATGAGCATTTCCTTAAACAGTAGCCTTAAAGTTTGATACATTATTTAATAGTGTTAGGACATTTTCCACGTATTTTGCACGTAGCAGCTTTACAAACCTGATGATGACGGTTCAAACCATGCTAACACGGTGTGTGGCCTGTGGGTGGTAAGGCCCCTGGTGTCTCGCAGTGTAGCGGAGAGGTTTTGGTGGATCTTAACAACGAGGTCTTGAGAGCCGATGAGGGTGAAGTGAGGCGAGTATGGAGCAGCGCCGGAATGAAAGGGCGAGGGTAACGAGAGATCCTGAGAAAACCCGCTGATCAACGTCATCGTCCGGCACGATTCCCACGTGCGAAAATCTGAAAGCGATCCGACCGGGAATCAAACCCGGCTCTCCTAGGCGGGAGGCGAGTGGTCTGACCACTACACCACCTCAACCCCCAGTGTCTGCCGTGGTTAAAGCTTTGTCTGCCTGTTCAAATAATGAAAAGTTATTTGTATATATTAAACAAATGTACTGTATATTTAGTTATATAAATGGCTTTCAATAATCTTGTAGAGGCGGACTATGGAGTTCTCGATTTTGGCAGTCACAGATTCGGGAAGAGGAATGAGCCCAAAATCATCCAAAAGGTGGCAGTCGTCTCCCTCATAAGATGCCCACGCCACTTTCTGCAAGGTGGTGGCCATGTGCAACCGTGGAACCCCAGCCTGTGACTGTGTGCGAAGACAGGAGATTCTTCAGCTGAAAGGGAGAGAGATGTGAGCAGATGTCGTGTATGAGGAAGTACCTCCTATCTTCGGCCATGGAGCACGCCATGTGGTTGAAGTGGTGGATGTGCAGCGACTATCAAGCATGTCCATCTTGCCATTCCTACAATTTTGTCTTTATCACTGAGAATGGAATGCATCGCGACGCACGTATCAGTCCTTTCTTGAGATGCGGCTGTAAAACTGATATCAGTGTTAACTAACCAATCAGATAACTTCTTAATTTGTAAACCTTCCGGGTACAACTTCAGTAATTTCAAGGTCATGGTGAAGAAATTCATCCGAGAGGAAACTAGCGAGATCTGCCATGTTTTCACCAAAATCCATTAAATATCTGTAATCCTTAGGTAGTGGAATATCAGTGTGACTATGTCCCTTCTGGTAAGGAGCCACACTCCCAGCTTATGTGCTCTTTCTTATCTGCCTAAGAAAAATACACTCGTGTGTGTCCAATTGACCCCTAGTGACGTACCCCGTCGAAAATGCTTCCGCTTAGAATTTTCCCAGTCAACACAGTCTGTTTTCTTCTTCAAACTCTCCAACGTCGATGAATTAGTAAAATTAATGCACGAAGACATTAAAAAATTTCCTTCACAACTCGGCAATATTTGGCCGGTCCGTATGGAAGATCTGACTGTTGCTGTGGGGCGAGCGCTGAGAGATTATCAAGGCGAACACGTCGCATTCTTGTGAAACCCGCTCGCGAGCATGATCGCCCGCAAGGACCCAGTCCCGGCAGGTCCTTGTAAGGACACCGCTGTGTGCAGACTGCCCAGCCACAGAAGCACGCTCGCACGGCAAAAGACACAGAATGTTTCACTCGCTCTCGGCCATTTATGCTCCCTCATAAATATCAGACTATTTGTCATCGTGCAATGTAACGTGCAAGGTATGCGGAGATAATTGGGCGGCTCTTAACATCGAGGACTTGAGAGTCGACGAGGGTGAAGCGAGTTGAGTATGGAGCAGCGACGGAATGCAAGGGCGGGGGAACTGGAGATCCCCGAGAAAAAACCCGTTGACCAGCGGCATCGTCCAGCACTATTCCTATGTGCAAAAGTCCGAGAGTGGACCCGCCGGGAATCGTGCCATTTTCACCTTGGTGTGAGTTGAATACTCTATCTGCTACACCACCGCAGCCCCCAGCGTGTGTTACGGTCATACCTCGGTGTACGAGGAGTGTGGTGACGTCACAGCAAGTGTTGGAAGTGGTCGCCATCAGCGTCGACGTATGCCAAACACGCCCACCATCTACGTTACAGAAGGTAGTCACCAAAATCTTTCAAGAGCCACGGCGTTAGTTTTCCACCGAATGCTGTCTTGTAGTTCCACAATAGTCCGTGGCTTGTTGCGGTAGAATTTCCCTTTCAGCATGCCCCCGTGGTAAGAGATCCTGTGTGGATAGGGTCAGGTGAGCTGGGTGGCCAGTCCTTTGCGAATGACGCCATCTTTAAAGGACACAGTGTTTCTCCCGCAGGCGTACTTAGTGCTTGCAAGCGGCGTCCTTGTGTAGCCAGTGCGGAGTTCCACGTCATACAGCTGATTCACAAACTCTCGGAAGATTCCCACGCAGAGTCGATATCCACTATTGGTTTGAAAAAGATGGCGCCAATAACGCGCTGCCTTGATAAAGCGCGCCACATTCCAATTCTTTCATACACAGTGTGAGGATTCTCCGTACCCCAAAGAAGGGTGTTCTGGGAATTAACGGCACCTCCTGAGGTAAAAACCACACTTCGTCAGAGAACCTTGCGTAGTCAAGGATTCCCTGATTTACATCGACAAACTACTAGAACTAAATATATTTCACTCTCTTCGCTTTGTCACGAGGTTGTCATTTTTTGCACGGTAGTAACACGATAGGAATGCAGCTGTGCTCTATTGGTAGCTCGTTGGCGTGTGCTTGCGGAAAGCCTTCATTTTCTGCGACAGCCTACGTAACGACTTCTTCGGTAACGTCAGCAATCTATTTCCCACTTCCTGCACCGTTGCGTCTGGCTGTTTCGGACGTCCTCCTTCAATAATGTTCACCTTGTTTCCAGTTTCTTCACCAGACGTCAGGGGCTAGACTGCTCACCTCTCACCAAGGTGAAACGGGTTCAGTATCCAGCCGGGTCACTCCCCGGATTTTTCGCACGTGGGAATCGTGCCGGACGATGCCGCTGGTCAGAGGGTTTTCTCAGGGATCTCCCGTTACCTCACTGTTAAGAGCCCCTCATCAAATCTCTCCACTTACTCACTTCGCCAAATGTCGAATGGACGCCTTTGCAGGTGGCTTCCGGCCGCCAAAATGTGCAATACATTGTCGCTGGCTGCTGGCTCATCTTCGTGAACTCAGTTTGCCATTACACGCAGACAACACACACACACATTGCTCCACTGAGTACTCCATGAGACACTATCCGCTATCAGGTGCGTCATAACCGCGGGACAAAAACTCAGGATGGACGCACACGTCCAGACGCACGCGCATGCCCATACAAGTATGTACTAAAGACNCTTCGCGGGCTCAGTTTGCCATTACGCGCAGACAACACACACACATTGCTCCACTGAAACACTATCCTCTATCAGGTGCGTCACAACCGCAGGACAAAAGCTCAAGATGGACGCACACGTCCAGAAGCACGCGCATGCCCATACAAGTATGTACTAAAGATACTGTGGCGCCACAATGACGTCACCATGCTTCTCGCACGCTAAAGCCCGTCTCCCACGCGGAATGATATCGCTTGAGTGCGCGGAGTCTTGCTTGATGCTGGACGTGCTCGTCCGATGGAAATATCGATGTCTACGTTCAGTTTTGCTGGCTAGTATACTATTTGTCGGTATTTGGAATGCTGCTATTTTCTCTACGGGTTTCTTTGCTGGTTTCCGATTCCAGCCAACGAGAGCAAGGAAACCCGTCAGGTGACGTTATTTACATGGCAAACAGATATTGTTTTGGTAGTGTAAATAAATGCATAGAAGAAACATGTTTGTATAATTTGGTATGTTCTGGCATAACGGCACCTGGCACCAGAGCTGAAGCCACCTAGCAGCCATGTTGTGGCATCATCCGGCGGCCATATTGAATGAGTGTATTCTTGACCTTGATGGAGGTCAGTCGTCTGCTGGTCGTCGTGTCGGGAGGATGTTTACTTCGCCATATTTGTTTAGGAACAAAAACCTCCTGCATGTAAGTATTCTAAATTTTTCCCCAATTTTTTTTAACTTTTAAACATTTTTAATTTCAAAAGTTTTTTTTTTTTGTGTTTTTGGGTTTTAAGTCACCTTGAGGTCAAGGTCACTCTCATCCAAGATGATCGCCAGGTGAGGTCATAACATGGTGGCCGGGCCGGGTGCCAGGTGCCATTATACTAGAACATACCAAATCATTCAACCCATTCCGTATTCGCTGTATCCTCTTATTGGAGTTGTCAAAACCACGTGACTTCAACCCATGCTGGATCCACAGTTGTACAACGAGCACATGACGGCCCGACATTACGTCACAGTACGACGGACTTCCGTAGGATGATTTATTCAGTGTCCAGAGTACCCCGACAATATCTGTCCGACAAGCGTTGTAACAGGCTGCTGGAAGATACTTAATATTACAAGTATATCATACAACATCCATTATTTACGGTGTAAAAGTCACAATAAATTTATGATTTTTCCCTTTGGATGTGTTAGTGTTTTGTAAATGTGTATGTGCTCCTGCTTTATAGGTGTATGTTTAAATGTGAGTCAGTTAATATGAATGTATCGAATGGTGTGTGTATAAATTAGGTAAGTATTTGTTATTCTTTAAGAAATTATTTGTTGAATCACTTGTAATAATGGCTATAATTAATTTCATTGTCCAGTGATAATTTATGAACTTATATAGTACATTTTAAGTACAATTTTGTACTTTTAAATGTAACATGTGGATCTAAATTGTAAAACGTGGTTAACTGGAAGAGAAGGCACGTTGTCTTAACTTCGCCACAGTATTAATAAAGACGTTCTCTAACCTAATAAATGGGTACGAAAACAAAGCATGTGTAAAAACATACAGAAAGGCGATTTCGTAGGCTAGTTTGTATATTGTTTACTACTGCAGGTAGATATGCAGGGAAGTTTGTATATTGTTTACTACTGCAGGTAGATATGCAGGGAAGTTTGTATATTGTTTACTACTGCAGGTAGATATGCAGGGAAGTTTGTATATTGTTTACTACTGCAGGTAGATATGCAGGGAAGTTTGTATATTGTTTACTACTGCAGGTAGATATGCAGGGAAGTTTGTATATTGTTTACTACTGCAGGTAGATATGCAGGGAAGTTTGTATATTGTTTACTACTGCAGGTAGATATGCAGGGAAGTTTGTATATTGTTTACTACTGCAGGTAGATATGCAGGGAAGTTTGTATATTGTTTACTACTGCAGGTAGATATGCAGGGAAGTTTGTATATTGTTTACTACTGCAGGTAGATATGCAGGGAAGTTTGTATATTGTTTACTACTGCAGGTAGATATGCAGGGAAGTTTGTATATTGTTTACTACTGCAGGTAGATATGCAGGGAAGTTTGTATATTGTTTACTACTGCAGGTAGATATGCAGGGAAGTTTGTATATTGTTTACTACTGCAGGTAGATATGCAGGGAAGTTTGTATATTGTTTACTACTGCAGGTAGATATGCAGGGAAGTTTGTATATTGTTTACTACTGCAGGTAGATATGCAGGGAAGTTTGTATATTGTTTACTACTGCAGGTAGATATGCAGGGAAGTTTGTATATTGTTTACTACTGCAGGTAGATATGCAGGGAAGTTTGTATATTGTTTACTACTGCAGGTAGATATGCAGGGAAGTTTGTATATTGTTTACTACTGCAGGTAGATATGCAGGGAAGTTTGTATATTGTTTACTACTGCAGGTAGATATGCAGGGAAGTTTGTATATTGTTTACTACTGCAGGTAGATATGCAGGGAAGTTTGTATATTGTTTACTACTGCAGGTAGATATGCAGGGAAGTTTGTATATTGTTTACTACTGCAGGTAGATATGCAGGGAAGTTTGTATATTGTTTACTACTGCAGGTAGATATGCAGGGAAGTTTGTATATTGTTTACTACTGCAGGTAGATATGCAGGGAAGTTTGTATATTGTTTACTACTGCAGGTAGATATGCAGGGAAGTTTGTATATTGTTTACTACTGCAGGTAGATATGCAGGGAAGTTTGTATATTGTTTACTACTGCAGGTAGATATGCAGGGAAGTTTGTATATTGTTTACTACTGCAGGTAGATATGCAGGGAAGTTTGTATATTGTTTACTACTGCAGGTAGATATGCAGGGAAGTTTGTATATTGTTTACTACTGCAGGTAGATATGCAGGGAAGTTTGCATATTGTTTACTACTGCAGGCAGATATGAAGGGAAGTTTGTTTTTTAATGTTTTATTCTCCTACTTCACGCTCTCCGACGACCCCGGTATGACGAATAGAAATGGAGTCTACTTTTGTCGTTTGTCGGTACTGCGATTTAGCCTGGCTAGCCGTGCTTCTTATTGGCTATTGAAGATTTTTCGTCAGGCCGGGGCTTTCGTGTCGTGTTTGTTGCGATACTGTTAATCCAGCGCTATCGTAAACACACCTTACATATAGTCAATGTACAATATCTTCACACTTCATGAATAAAAGTTTTTGAAAATTACATCATGAATGACGTGTTTGGTTGCTTCCTAGGATTTTCATGTAGCACAAGCTTTTATACTTCTTTCAACATAAAATTAGATTATTTTTGGTTAAATTTGAACTTTTACAGGTATTTTATCTTAATTATAGAGCGCCGTTATTAGAAGCTTAGAGGCGCTGGCAACAAATGATTATGGGGCATCCTTTTAACTCGCTCCATTTCCTTGCCTCAACACAACTTTCAAATAATATCAATGGGGTTCCTAATTGGTGTTTTTTGTTCAACAAAAAGAATGGGAACTTATATTAGACAAATATAACATGACCTTTCACACTGAGATTGATATAAAGTTGACAACTTGACAGTGGTATTTATTGTAAAATAAATTNGATATAAAGTTGACAACTTGACAGTGGTATTTATTGTAAAATAAATAGCCTTACAAAGAGTTAATTAAAATGGAACAGTACAACAGCTTAAAATATGTTTAGTTACTTAGGTAAAATACACCACAAATTAGGAAATAAAATGTTATTGATAGAATAACTCGTATGAAGAATTGAGATGTTTATCTCAAAAGTGGTAGTTGAAAACAATACAAGATAAAAAAAACGTTAAAGAGAAAAACGCAATTTTTATAAATGTATGAACTCTATGAGCAATGCTTTAAGTATAAAGTATACACAGGTTGAGTTTAACCTGAAAACATAAACATTACATGGCATTCTGTATCCTAACAGGCAAAGTAATTGATTACTTTATCAAAGTTAATTTTTTTAACTCTTATAATTTTCAATTGAAAGTAAAGATAGATTTTTGAGCCTTTCCTGTCTCATAGTGTTTCGTAGATAACCTTTTCATCAGCTTCAGTTTTGAAAATGACAGTTTGCCCTAGGTCATTGTCACAGAATCAGTCGAGTGCATAATCCACACACTGCGCACATCAGGATAAGTTGACGACAGTCACCTGTGATCAACTATTAACATATTTGAGAACTCCTTGACGCTGATCGTCTTCTCAGGTTTGCACTTAAAGGAAGTCTTGACTGAACATATCTGAGACGGCCATGTTGGGGAGACATCATCCGGAAACCTTCTAACAAAACCAACTGCTTTATCGCGGACATCTTTTTCGCTTGTATTGACAAGAAATGCAGGCCGAATTACTTGATAAGTGCAAAGAACATCTTGCATGCCCTGAAATCGGTTATCTAATTGAGTGCATGTGTCTACCATCGGGTAGAGCACTGCTATTCTGAAGGAGGATTCTGGTTCTTGTAACCTCTCGTCTTCACACAATTCATCTAAATGTTTTTTTTCACCTTCCTGATTCTACTCTTGCGAAAACTTTGAGATATTCTCCAGCGTTTACAAATGTCTAAAGTTTCAGACGCTAAGCTTTCCAAAATTTGTTACGCATCTCATCTGCCTCACTTAGCAGATACTTTGATACAATGTTGAGGGACTCTAAAACTTCATATTGTATTACTGGGAGTAGTACATAAGTTGAAATAGTTAAGCTTTTTCTTTAGTATACAATGGCTTCGTCCCTTTCTTTCTTTGCCAGTCAGAATTAGGTGGCTGTGGCACTTCGCTACATCACAGAACCTATGCTTAAGGGTATTTACAGTGTCAAATATGCCAGCCCAGCGAGTTGGATTTAAATTTTTAACGTAACTTTAGAAGACTTTTTCTGGTACATGGTTTTCAACGCCTCCCCGCGAACAATGCTATGGCTAGAAAATCAATAAACACTTTGAAAGGTTTAAAAAAAAACTGGGTAATCTCTGTATCCTCCAACAGCATCTTGCAACACAAGGTTAAGGTTATGCACTGCACAATTTGCAAAGTAAGCATGTGGGGCTTTTTATTTTATATGTTGTTGCCCTCCGTTGCATACTCCACTCATTACTGCTGCTCCATCATATCCTTGTCCCTGACATTTCTTCAGATCTAAACCTTTCTCTTCCAGAGATTCAATTACTTCTTCAGCAAGATCTTATACTGACTGATCTTTAGCCTCTCTTAAAGAGACGAAGCCTTCACAACTGAGTTAAAACATGTTTTTTTTTTACCACTTAGTAATAACAGCCTTGTAAATCAGTGTTTGTCACACTTAATATTCAGCAATTTTTCTGTTTCATTTTATGTTACAACTACCACATTATGATTTTATTTATGTTTTAATTTATATGGCAAATTTGTTTTTATTCGGAAATTTTATTTATCACTAGCTTACCCGGCCACGCGATGCTGTGGGATAAAAGATTTTGGTTCTATTAATTTCTGTGAAATTAATTGAAAGAAGTATATGTATTTTGAAAATCTTTATTATTGAAGTACTTGTTTGTATACAATGTTTTTAGTTTCACCATCTTCCGCGCGTATGAATAAGTTGGATGGTTCAAACAGCTGAAATTTTCAAACAGACAGTTGTCAACAAAGGCGCTTCCTGCTGCGAAAGCATGGTAAAAATTAGCTTTTTGCAGATTTCAGTACCTTTGCAGGTAATACAGATAAAAAATAAAGGTGTACAAATACTCGTGGGAACGAAAGGAAGTTTTATAAAAAAACATAATGAAAATTGGTTGATTTTTTCGGAAGTTATACGCGTCCGAACAAACGGACACAACACATATATATAGGTTGCGNTGTTTACTACTGCAGGTAGATATGCAGGGAAGTTAAATATTGTTTACTACTGCAGGTAGATATGCAGGGAAGTTTGCATATTGTTTACTACTGCAGGTATATATGCAGGGAAGTTTATATATTGTTTACTACTGCAGGCAGATATGAAGGGAAGTTTGTTTTTTAATGTTTTATTCTCCTACTTGACGCTCTCCGACGACCCCGGTATGACGAATAGAAATGGAGTCTACTTGTGTCGTTCGTCGGTACTATGATTTAGCCTGGCTAGCCGTGCTTCTTGTTGGCTATTGAAGATTTTTCGTGATGCCGGGACTTTCGTGTCGTGTTTGTTGCGATACTGTTAATCCAGCGCTATCGTAAACACGCCTTACATATAGTCAATGTACAATATCTTCACACTTCGTGAATAAAAGGTTTTTGAAAATTACATCATGAATGACGTGTTTGGTTGCTTCCTAGGATTTTCATGTAGCACAAGCTTTTATACTTATTTCAACATAAAATTAGATTATTTTTGGTTAAATTGAACTTTTACAGGTATTTTATCTTAATTATAGAGCGCCGTTATTATAAGCTTAGAGGCGCTGGCAACAAATGATTATGGGGCATCCTTTTAACTCGCTCCATTCCCTTGCCTCAACACAACTTTCAAATAATATCATTGGGGTTCCTAATTGGTGTTTTTTGTTCAACAAAAAGAATGGGAACTTATATTAGACAAATATAACATGACCTTTCACACCGAGATTGATATAAAGTTGACAACTTGACAGTGGTATTTATTGTAAAATAAATAGCCTTACAAAGAGTTAATTAAAATGGAACAGTACAACAGCTTAAAATATGTTTAGTTACTTAGGTAAAATACACCACAAATTAGGAAATAAAATGTTATTGATAGAATAACTCGTATGAAGAATTGAGATGTTTATCTCAAAAGTGGTAGTTGGAAACAATACAAGATAAAAAAAACGTTAAAGAGAAAAACGCAATTTTTATAAATGTATGAACTCTATGAGCAATGCTTTAAGTCTAAAGTATACACAGGTTGAGTTTAACCTGAAAACATAAACATTACATGGCATTCTGTATCCTAACAGGCAAAGTANATAAAGTATACACAGGTTGAGTTTAACCTGAAAACATAAACATTACATGGCATTCTGTATCCTAACAGGCAAAGTAATTGATTACTTTATCAAAGTTAATTTTTTTAACTCTTATAATTTTCAATTGAAAGTAAAGATAGATTTTTGAGCCTTTCCTGTCTCATAGTGTTTCGTAGATAACCTTTTCATCAGCTTCAGTTTTGAAAATGACAGTTTGCCCTAGGTCATTGTCACAGAATCAGTCGAGTGCATAATCCACACACTGCGCACATCAGGATAAGTTGACGACAGTCACCTGTGATCAACTATTAACATATTTGAGAACTCCTTGACGCTGATCGTCTTCTCAGGTTTGCACTTAAAGGAAGTCTTGACTGAACATATCTGAGACGGCCATGTTGGGGAGACATCATCCGGAAACCTTCTAACAAAACCAACTGCTTTATCGCGGACATCTTTTTCGCTTGTATTGACAAGAAATGCAGGCCGAATTACTAGATAAGTGCAAAGAACATCTTGCATGCCCTGAAATCGGTTATCTAATTGAGTGCATGTGTCTACCATCGGGTAGAGCACTGCTATTCTGAAGGAGGATTCTGGTTCTTGTAACCTCTCGTCTTCACACAATTCATCTAAATGTTTTTTTNGAGCACTGCTATTCTGAAGGAGGATTCTGGTTCTTGTAACCTCTCGTCTTCACACAATTCATCTAAATGTTTTTTTCACCTTCCTGATTCTACTCTTGCGAAAACTTTGAGATATTCTCCAGCGTTTACAAATGTCTAAAGTTTCAGACGCTAAGCTTTCCAAAATTTGTTACGCATCTCATCTGCCTCACTTAGCAGATACTTTGATACAATGTTGAGGGACTCTAAAACTTCATATTGTATTACTGGGAGTAGTACATAAGTTGAAATAGTTAAGCTTTTTCTTTAGTATACAATGGCTTCGTCCCTTTCTTTCTTTGCCAGTCAGAATTAGGTGGCTGTGGCACTTCGCTACATCACAGAACCTATGCTTAAGGGTATTTACAGTGTCAAATATGCCAGCCCAGCGAGTTGGATTTAAATTTTTAACGTAACTTTAGAAGACTTTTTCTGGTACATGGTTTTCAACGCCTCCCCGCGAACAATGCTATGGCTAGAAAATCAATAAACACTTTGAAAGGTTTAAAAAAAAACTGGGTAATCTCTGTATCCTCCAACAGCATCTTGCAACACAAGGTTAAGGTTATGCACTGCACAATTTGCAAAGTAAGCATGTGGGGCTTTTTATTTTATATGTTGTTGCCCTCCGTTGCATACTCCACTCATTACTGCTGCTCCATCATATCCTTGTCCCTGACATTTCTTCAGATCTAAACCTTTCTCTTCCAGAGATTCAATTACTTCTTCAGCAAGATCTTATACTGACTGATCTTTAGCCTCTCTTAAAGAGACGAAGCCTTCACAACTGAGTTAAAACATGTTTTTTTTTTACCACTTACTATTAACCGCCTTGTAAATCAGTGTTTGTCACACTTAATATTCAGCAATTTTTCTGTTTCATTTTATGTTACAACTACCACATTATGATTTTATTTATGTTTTAATTTATATGGCAAATTTGTTTTTATTCGGAAATTTTATTTATCACTAGCTTACCCGGCCACGCGATGCTGTGGGATAAAAGATTTTGGTTCTATTAATTTCTGTGAAATTAATTGAAAGAAGTATATGTATTTTGAAAATCTTTATTATTGAAGTACTTGTTCGTATACAATATTTTTTAGTTTTACCATCTTCCGCGCGTATGAATAAGTTGGATGGTTCAAACAGCTGAAATTTTCAAACAGACAGTTGTCAACAAAGGCGCTTCCTGCTGCGAAAGCATGGTAAAAATTAGCTTTTTGCAGATTTCAGTACCTTTGCAGGTAATACAGATAAAAAATAAAGGTGTAAAAATACTCGTGGGTACGAAAGGAAGTTTTATAAAAAAACAGAATGAAAATTGGTTGATTTTTTCGGAAGTTATACGCGTCCGAACAAACGGACACAACACATATATATAGGTTGCGATAGTATTTGGGAGTCTTTCGTAAACAAGGAAAAGTCGTTTGTGAACAGAGGCCAGGGGCCCAAGCGCTGTTTGTTGTCAGTTGTCATGGTGTTGCATGGTATGATTTTTATTTACTGGCATGGTCCTCTCGTGATTGGCGCTAATTTTCAAAATTACGTTTGAGTATGCAAGTTGAAGGGATTTTTTGGCCATCTCGTGGGCCGACCCTGTGGGTTTGGCCGGGAAGGTTTTTTGTTTAATCGAATTTTATAATAACGCTACAGAGTCTGAGAGTTTACAAAAGGCTGCCCGGTATGGGCAAAGACGGGTCACATTTCGTGGCGAGGAGAGAGCTTGCACGGGCTGCAGACGCAGGTAATTGTTTAATTTCAAGTTTGTGCTACCGTGTTGTCTAATAGTACATGAAGGACTCCATGTGACGTAACTCAGGCCCGAGAGTCGGTCTAGGGAAGATTCTGAAGAAGACTCCGCACCGAGGGGAATGTCGACTGGGCCAAGCAGCTACGAGATCTTCGAGATGCTACTTGAAAATTCAAACTTCAAATAAGTTTATTGAAATGTCCGACTACAGAGACGACACATAAAATTGATTTTTATTAATTTAAGCATTTTTTAAAAATAATTTTCCGTTTGGGATTGATAGTAACTGGGTTGCTAACATTTACCTACGGGTAAATGTTTTCATGCAAAAGCTACGCCAACGCTAGTTTTGGGGAAAAAATTGATTTTAATTCAATAATAATAATAAGAAATTCTACTACAAAATAATTATACTCGATTAGCAGAGCAGCTACTGTTAGCTATCAAGGCCACACAGGTTAACTATCACACTATCGTACCTCATAATTTTTTATTTTTCACTCTTTCTGGAATTAATTTTGAACAGATCATTTTCGCATTTAAACCAATGGTGTCAGAATTGAATTTTTCTCGAATTAAATTCGGGCTATTTCACTTATGTGTCTGTGGTGATCTGATTTCTGTAGTTTGTGGTAGTTTTGTAGTAGTTATTTCCCTGGGTCTACGCCAATAATTACAGTCGGTGTGTAATTTCTGAAGCCTTTGTTCCTGAGAAGTTTGGATATAGTAAGAATGTTAACAATGGTTTGTAAATTGGCTGCAAACTATGCTGTCCCAATGAGCCGGGCATCCCCTACCTCCATGTCAGTAAACCGGGCAACCCCTACCTCCATGTCAGTAAGCCGGGCAACCCCTACCTCCATGTCAGTAAGCCGGGCAACGCCTACCTCCATGTCAGTAAGCCGGGCAACCCCTACCTCCATGTCAGTAAGCCGGGCATCCCCTACCTCCATTTCAGTAAGCCGGGCAACCCCTACCTTCATGTCAGTAAGCCGGGCATCCCCTACCTCCATGTCAGTAAGCCGGGCAACCCCTACCTCCATGTCAGTAAGCCGGGCAACCCCTACCTCCATGTCAGTACGCCAGGCAACGCCTACCTCCATGTCAGTAGGTACTACTGTGTTGGTAGTGCCAATCACGCAGCTTAATACAATATATTTTCCTAATATCATTTTGCATTCTACATACATCACATAGATAAAAATATGTTCGTCTAAAAGTGGTGTGTATCACGTTACTTGATACATAACATTTTTTTTCACAACCGCAAAGTGGAGCCTATTTTATCTATCAGACTTTACACTGGATGTATGATTGACAGATATTTGGAATGATTGAAATAGACAGATTGAATATGTGTAAATAATGAGTGTGAATTAAATGACTGCAACCAATATAGAGACTTTGATAAGGACTTTCATTAGAATTTATATTAAATATTGTGCTCACTGAGAATAACAAGATTAATAGCGGTGATAGTTAGATTATGGTGTAAATAATTCTGTGTAAATTAAATTAATAGTCCAATTTTGTTCTTTAATTATTATTAATAAGATAGCATCCCTCACAAAATGGATACGTCCCTCTGGCATCTTGTAACAATAGTGTCANATTTAATTATTATTAATAAGATAGCATCCCTCACAAAATGGATACGTCCCTCTGGCATCTTGTAACAATAGTGTCAGAAATGGGATGGAGGCAATTATTAATTAACCGATGGTAAAAGCTGTAGGCCGAAAAATAAAGACTGTTTTGTTCAACCATCTCAGTGAGTGTTAACTATAATAATGTCTGCAGAACTGGAAGCACAGCGAGCATTAATTGATATGATAAGCAGTCAAATTGGTAGTGTGAACTCAAGTGTAAATAGCTTGAAAGAAGATGTAAACAACCAAGTAAGTAGTGTCAAAGAAAGCGTGAATGAAACTGTAAATAACCAATTTAGTTCTGCTATAGTAAGTGCAAATAAAACTGTAAATAGTGTAGACGAGAATGTAAATCGGCAGATAACTAATGTAAGTGATTTAGTAGACAGGAAAATAGACANACTGTAAATAGTGTAGACGAGAATGTAAATCGGCAGATAACTAATGTAAGTGATTTAGTAGACAGGAAAATAGACACAGTAAATGATAATGTCGACAGGAAAATAGAAGGCATCAGCTAGTTGGTGTATGAAAGAGTTGTCTGCGTAGACAAGAAAATTGACAGTGTAAATAAAAAAGTGGACAGTCTAAATGAAAGAATCAAACCGTGTAAATGAAATAATGGGCAGTGTAAATGAAAGAATCAGACCGTGTAAATGAAATAATGAGCTGTGTAAATGAAAGAATGGACAGTGTAATTGAAACAGTGAACAATGAAAACTAAAAGGACACTAAATGAAGTAGTGGATAGTGTAAACGAAAGAATGGACATTGTCGAAGATGAAATGAAACAGGAAATAGGTGCAATGAAGAACGATTAGAAGGAATTTCTTCAGCAATGGAGTTCTACAATCACTACACCGGCAGCCGAGAAAAGTGGGGAAGCAGTGCAAGACGCAACCAACGCAGCAACCTCGGAGTTAGTCAGCGTTGGTGTCGCGAAGCAAGGAGTGGGGGAGGGGGAGGGGGGTTTCAATTAAGTCCGCCCCTTACAATGTCCAGACTTCTTGGCGGGAGTACCAACACCAGTTTGAAATAGTTGCAACCCTGAACGGCTGTCAGCCGAGCAGTGGGCTTACTACCTCGCCGCTATACTGAGAGGCCACGCACTGACCGTACTACAATCTCTGTAGAGCGACATCGACTGGAGTACCACGCACTGGTGTCGGCCTTGGAGCTACGTTTCGGCGACCGATATCTGCGACATGCCCATCATACACAGCTTCGAAGCCGCACCCAGCGACCAGGGGAGCCACTGCAGGATCTATGGCAAGACATCGTGCAGTTCTCCCACCTATCTCTGGAACGGTGCTCAGAGGAGGAACGCGACATAATCGCAGTCGCCTTCTTCGTCAATGCCATCGCCGACACAGGGGCACGGCAAGCGGTGCATCTAGCTACACCGCACAACCTGCAGGACGCCCTGTCCCGAGCATTGGAAGTAGAGTCGGCAAAACAAGTGTCCACACCCTGACATCCGGTACGCACGGTGACGCTGAATGAAGACGACGACAGCATCAAGAAGACATTGAAAGAGAGGCAGACGGCAATCAGGGACATCGCTTCCGAGGACCGTGCTACAGAGCTTCCCCATCCTCCACCTAAACAGCCTGAGTGTTGGTCATGTAGATGATCAGAGCACCTGAGAGCATTCTCCTCACAACAACAACAGCAACAGAAGCAGCAGCAGGAAAAGAGGCAGCGAGAGGCAGATGAGAACACAACACATTCGGAAAACTTCTAAATACCGATCTTGGGGGGTGAAGGTTGGTGACTGCTGAAGGGAAGACCCCAGTGTTATCACAGGTATGTTCAGTGAAGCAGGATTTGAATGCAAAACTGGTGAAGGGGAGCCTGAATGATCTTCCTTGCCAGATGGTCGTCGACACTGTGGTGATCATAACAGTATTAAGGCCAGACATCCTCGGGCCTTCCCCCAGCGATCGCCCGACGACAGTATGGAATGGTGCTATTATACTTCAGTAACAGGTGAGACTATACCAAAGAAAGGTAAGAGAAAAGTGAACTTGAAGCTTGGTGACCGTAGACCAGAGCACGATCTATACAGAGCAGATATTGAGGATGAATGTATTTTCGGGCTTGATGTACTACGTAGGCTGGGGTGCTGCATCGATACTCGACTTGGTGTGCTATGGGTAGGCAGTAAAAAGTTAGTGTCAACACGGCATAATTTGTACTCTCTAAATAGCTGCCTAGTAGTTTGTGGTCGACCCACTGTGCTGCCCGANTAAAAAGTTAGTGTCAACACGGCATAATTTGTACTCGCTAAATAGCTGCCTAGTAGTTTGTGGTCGACCCACTGTGCTGCCCGATTCTAGTGAAATTGTCATTACAGGCAGATGCCAAGGAAAATTTGTCAGTAATTTGTTGCTAATTGAGCCAGCAGATAAAGGTGGCACTCTGCCAAACAGTGTCATTGTAGCAAGGATTTTGGTATCTTCAAATTCTGACAGTTTGCCAGTTATAATGATTAATTTGTCCGACAGTGCCATATATCTTGAGGAGGTTGCTATGATAGGGGTTTGTAAGTAGGTCACACAGGTACTTTCAAATGTCCCAGAGGCTTCTGAGTAAAAAAATCTGTGGTCCTATACCAGCAGTACTGAAGTAACTGCTTGTAAGAACAAAAGAAAACCTCAACTGGCGACAGGATAAGGCTGTCTCTGAATTACTGCAGATCATTTTGGATGCCTTCTTATGTGGACCAAATGACCTTGGAAGGAAAAATGTAGCTTGCCACCACATTGATACAGGATATTCTAAGCCCATATAGCAGCCACAAAGACGATTCCCACTAGCTTCGCTCGAAACAGNAGGTTGCTATGATAGGGGTTTGTAAGTAGGTCACACAGGTACTTTCAAATGTCCCAGAGGCTTCTGAGTAAAAAAAATCTGTGGTCCTATACCAGCAGTACTGAAGTAACTGCTTGTAAGAACAAAAGAAAACCTCAACTGGCGACAGGATAAGGCTGTCTCTGAATTACTGCAGATCATTTTGGATGCCTTCTTATGTGGACCACATTGATACAGGATATTCTAAGCCCATATAGCAGCCACAAAGACGATTCCCACTAGCTTCGCTCGAAACAGNGACCACATTGATACAGGATATTCTAAGCCCATATAGCAGCCACAAAGACGATTCCCACTAGCTTCGCTCGAAACAGTTGAGAGAATTCTGTAGGAAATGAAGTAGTTAGAACCATCAGTGAGTCCATGTTCTTCCCCTATTCTACTTATTAAGAAGAAAGATGGCTCTCTGAGGTTTTGTGTCGATTATCGCCAGCTTAATAATGTGACACGAAAAGATACTTTTCCTCTTCCAAGGATAGACGACACACTGAACAGCCCCATGAAGCATGGGTACCGGCAGTGCGAGGTAACCCCAGAGGACCAAGAGAATACTGAATTTTGCATCTAAGGGAAAGGAACCTGGCAGTTCGAAGTTATGGCTTTTGGGATGTGTAATGCCCCTGCCACCTTCGAATGCCTTTTAGAAAAAGTCCTCGCTTTAGAACCCTGTTAGGTTTATATAGATGACATGGTTGTGACTGGAAAGACATTTGAAGAACACATATCCCGATTGGACTCCAGAAAGTGGCTGCAGCCAACTTGAAACTATTGCCCAAGAAGTGCCACCTTTTCCGAAAGAAAATTAATATCTTGGAACAAGTAGTGTCTGTCCCCCGAATTGAAACAGACCCAGAGAAGACCAATACCTTAAGAAATTGGCCGATGTCGATGGACAAAACCGAAATAAGGATTTTTCTGGGATTATGTGCTTACTAACATCTATTTGTACCTGGGTTCGCCACGAATGCCAAGCCACTACATGAACTGACTGAGGNGGATTATGTGCTTACTAACATCTATTTGTACCTGGGTTCGCCACGAATGCCAAGCCACTACATGAACTGACTGAGGTAAAAGGGAAATTTTATTAGATCACTGAGAGTAAAGATGCTTTTAGTAAGCTAAAGGAAATTATATTATCTCCCCCAAACCTGTATTTCCGAAAAGCGAAGGCAGATTTATTTCGTATACTGATGCTAGTAGTGTAGGCATTGGAGCACTTTTTTTTCTCAGGTCCAGGATGGGAAGGAGAGACCACTAGAATACTTCAGTAAGGTGATGCACAGGCCTGAGAGGAATTACTCCATGCAGGGAGCTTATGGCCATGATGAAGGCAATTTCNGGATTATGTGCTTACTACCATCGATTTGTACCTGGGTTCGCCACGAATGCCAAGCCACTACATGAACTGACTGAGGCAAAAGGGAAATTTTATTAGATCACTGAGAGTAAAGATGCTTTTAGTAAGCTAAAGGAAATTCTATTATCTCCCCCAAACCTGTATTTCCGAAAAGCGAAGGCACATTTATTTCGTATACTGATGCTAGTAGTGTAGGCATTGGAGCACTTTTTTTTCTCAGGTCCAGGATGGGAAGGAGAGACCACTAGAATATTTCAGTAAGGTGATGCACAGGCCTGAGAGGAATTACTCCATGCAGGGAGCTTATGGCCATGATGAAGGCAATTTCNTTTCAGTAAGGTGATGCACAGGCCTGAGAGGAATTACTCCATGCAGGGAGCTTATGGCCATGATGAAGGCAATTTCACATTTCAACCCCTACCTTTATTGTATACATTTTATTTTCAGAACGGACCATACTTTATTATGCTGGCTACTTAATTTCAAGAACACAGAAAATAAAATAGCCCGATGGATACCGCATCTTCAAGAACACGATTTTTAAATACAACACAGCTCTGGATGCCTTCACAGCAATGCAGATGCACTTTCTAGGATGCCATGTGAGCCATTCTGTCGTCATTTTGAATGCCAAGAAGTAAATAGTCGTAAATCGTTGAAGGTACTAGGACAAGAATTCAAGGTTCTGTACCTTTTAATGGGTCACCTATCTGAAGTGATGAGGTTATAAGGAAAGATCAGCTAAATGATCCCACTCTGCATCCATAAATATACTAGAAAGAAGCTGGCTTTCAGCCAAAATGGGAACAGAGATATAGTCTGAGCTTAGCAGTCAAAACATTCTGGATACAATGTACTGAATAATGGAAAACACGCACGCCTACAGTTGGTCCTTCCAGAGTGCAGAGTTCCAAAGTCTTGAAGGAATTGCATAATGCGGCAGCCAGTGGGCACTTTGGTGAAATAAGACCCTCGACGGAGTTAGACTGATATTGTACTGGCTTCATTATGGGAGGATGTTGAGAAGTGGTGCCGAATGTGCGACACATGCACTGTGGGGAAGGGCCCAAGGACCAGAGAACAATGTCACCTGCGGAAATACAAGGTAGGAGCCCCATTCGAGATGATGGCAGTACATATTCTGGGTCCCTTACCTGTCACAGAGTGGTAATCGGTATCTACTGGTGGCCCAATATTACTTTTTTAAGTGACCTGAGGTCATTCCCCTTTCGAATCAGAAAGCACGTACTGTGGCTGATGCATCGTAGAGCCTTTCTTCTCAAGGTTTGGGGTGCCAGTGTAACTCCATTCCTATCAGGGAATAAATTTTGAAGCTGCTGTGTTCCAGGATGCAATGAAGATTCTGGGAATGAAAAAGACTAGGACTACAGCCTTACACCCTCCGTCTGATGGAATGGTGGAGAGGCTTAACCGCACTATTGAACAATACTTGTTGAGCTTCGTGGCAGACAACCAAAAGGGCTGGGATTCAAAGGTGCCATAGTTTCTCCTTGCGTACCTCTTGGCAGTTCACGAGTCTACAAGGGTAAAGCCATCAATAATGCTGCTTGGAAGAGAGCTACGACTTCCCCAGTGACCTGCTGTTTGGCTGGCCGAAAGAAGACGAAGCTACAACCCCTGATTATGCCAGCGGTATCACAGACTAGTTGACATTCATGATTTTGCTTGTCAGCACCTCAGAATAAATAGTGACAGGATGAAGATGCGGTATGACAGGAGAATGTCGGGTGAAGTATTACAAGAAGAAGGACAACTGGTGTGGCTGTACAACCCACAGAGGCGAAAAAGACACTGCAATAAGATACAGAAATTTTGGGAAGGCTCTTACAGGATACTGAAGAAGATCAATGATGTCGTCTTTCAAATTTGTCATCAAGGTACTTATCCTTTTATTTTTACTACCAATCCCCACNGAAGAAGATCAATGATGTCGTCTTTCAAATTTGTCATCAAGGTACTTATCCTTTTATTTTTACTACCAATCCCCACTGTTTTTGCAGGTCGTTTTGGCAGAAATGCAGTTCAATTTGGGACACAGAGACTGGTCTGTCGCAGTTGGTATACTGAGAGTATGATATGATGTGAGGTCGGGTTGGAGAATGGTAGTGACATCACCACTGCATCGTTCTTCGTGCAGAGTTTTGGCAGGAAACACACACCAGAGACCTCTTGTAGATTTATTACCGGCTGCTCTTCTGTTGTGGGTCGTGGCCGAGCCACCCATGTCACTAGGCTGTTATGTCGATCATCTATGTTTCAATTGAAGGGTTATAAATAGCGGTTCGATAGGCTGCTAGCTGTGGGCAGTCGCGGTCAGCCAAATAATGCCCATGAGCCCGTAATGGCATGGACAGTTAGGCTGATATCAAGTTAGCTAAATGCGTAGTGAGGCCACTCCACATGTCAAATACAAACTCATGACAGTACATGTTAAACTGAAAACTCTTAAAAATGTTTAGAATGGCTGGTTGGTGGGNTTGTCAAATACAAACTCATGACAGTACATGTTAAACTGAAAACTCTTAAAAATGTTTAGAATGGCTGGTTGGTGGGTCCAGCTCCCGAATACATTTAAGAGACAAGGCTTGTAAATCAGAATACTAACTTGGGGGGCGCAGCCATTTATTGATGCTTCGACACTACACGCTAAGCTCATCGGGGACTGACATGGGCAAAATGAGCATCTACTCTCCAGATTAGAAAGGTGAACTTTCACTCCTGGGGCTGTATGTCTGCAGGAGGTGGAGTAGCACTTCTCCAGGGCGATGAAGTTATGTTAAGTTATACTGTCCTGGTAGAAAAAGAAGTTAAAACTATGGTTCTTGGGGGAAAACCAAGAAGTTGATGAAGTTCCCGGGAGTCGTGAAGCGCGCTGCTTTCTCTGTTGAATGCTTGCTTCAGACTAAATAGCTGCCGGTATCTCTCCGGCCACTTACCATGAAGAAGCCGAAAGTCTGAAACGTGCGAGCGTAAAAGAAATGCAAAATAGTATTAAGCCCTCAATTGTAAACATTGCATAAGGGGGAAAATTCCCTTAACTAATTGTAGACTGAACATTGTCCCTATCAGAAACTTACATGTTTTATAAACTAAAGAAGCTACTTAATTATTTATAACAACGCACTTTGGCATTGTTAAGTTTATGGGAACGTAGTGTGGAAACATGTCTATCAGAGTCCGTAAACCTGTTGACTGCTGCAAAAATAAACATGTACACCTTTACACTCACTATTCCTACTAAAACACATAACACATTGACTGAGATTACCCCAGTCAGGCGATGCCTGTGGGGGCTAAACTTAGGTTGGCACAGGTGAAGCCTGTGCTCCAAGTAGGAAGTCGTTAACAATTCACTTTAACGTATTTTGCAATTATCTTTAGTAGCACAGTTTACTTGTAGTTTGCACTTTGTGTAGACTGGGAAGGATTCTGCTCTGCTTTTGGGCACCACTAACACTCGCGAACACTTAGTGTTGCACAATGGCATCGGTTGTTCGTATGCATTCCGATTAGGGGCGCTATGAAACCTGGCGTCACCTTCACACATGTTACGCATTGATGGCGCTGTGCTGAGTGTAAGCACACATGCTGGTTGGTTGGGATCCAAACCACGAGACTGTTCTAGTGTCGTCCACGTAGTCGGATCGAAGTGGGAATGTCAGCTGACTCACGTGATGTCCGGTGAAGCAGATGCTTTCCCAAACATCATCGAGATACCGTAGCCGACGGCGACGCTCGATGTTCTTGTCGTCAGCACGGTGCTCGGCCGTTGTAATGTGGTACAGCGAACGGTCGCGGAGACCAGTGAGTTTGGGCTCAAGTCAGATATTTTCAATAACACTTACATAAGGCCTATCCAGTGTCGCCCCCACCCCCTGACAGTAGTCTTTGTTGAGTGAGAGGGATCGGCACATGCTGCTTCACGCTNCTGGGCGATGAAGTTATGTTAAGTTATACTGGCCTGGTAGAAAAAGAAGTTAAAACTATGGTTCTTGGGGGAAAACAAAGAAGTTGATGAAGTTCCCGGGAGTCGCGAAGCGCGCTGCTTTCCCAAACATCATCGAGATACCGTAGCCGACGGCGACGCCCGATGTTCTTGTCGTCAGCACGGTGCTCGGCCGTTGTAATGTGGTACAGCGAACGGTCGCGGAGACCAGTGAGTTTGGGCTCAAGTCAGATATTTTCAATAACACTTACATAAGACCTATCCAGTGTCGCCCCCACCCCCTGACAGTAGTCTTTGTTGAGTGAGAGGGATCGGCACATGCTGCTTCACGCTCGAGGTGCACTCCATGTCTTTGTGCAAACCACTTAAATTTTCNCTCGAGGTGCACTCCATGTCTTTGTGCAAACCACTTAAATTTTCAATAGCTTAGGGTTGTTTAACTAGAACCTTCGTCCTTTCGCTCTCAGTGATGCTGTACCTTCTTCCCCAGGAATAGCATAGACTGGGGAAGCTTAATTTGCATGTAAGTTGTTCACATCATGTTCGCGTGCTTTTTGCAGCCAAGTCTACCTGGCTGGTGCGAGTGGCCCAGGACTGCATAAGTTTCACAGTATGTGAGTGTAATAAAAAAGTGCAAAGAGAAATAAATTTGAGTTATCAAAATGTGTGTCTTTTATTTCTGAGCATGGCCTCCACAGCAATTCGGGACATGGGACCCTTACAACCCACCTTCCAAGTGCGTATCCAGTTACATAATGTTTCACCACTTTAATGAGATTATCAAATTACAACTGCCTAAGTCACGTGGGTCAGCCTAAATAGTCCCACCAGTTAAGTAACATAAGTATCAGGCACGAGGAGAGCCTGACTTCGCCTTCATCTTTGGGACGACTCAACTATATTCAATCACCGAGGGAACTGTGTGCGTCTGGGCGGATTGCCACACACATGTCACTGAGAACACCAGCAATCTCATCTCGACACTGCCTGCAGACAGTGTCTGGCGCCTAAGTAGTGTTAACTCCATTGTAATGTATTCCTGTCTCTTGTTCACTGCCACTAAAATATTTATACACATGTCCCAGAGCATTATTTGGNCTCCATTGTAATGTATTCCTGTCTCTTGTTCACTGCCACTAAAATATTTATACACATGTCCCAGAGCATTATTTGGAGAGATACTAATTGCTCATTTGCCCTAACTACCTACACCACTTCTTCCCCAATTTGCTAACTTGGACTGGCTCTTTGATGTCAGAGTCCTGGTACCATGGTTTACTTTGTCATTTATATTGTTTCCTGTTTTGTTCTTTTTGTGATGTTATGAGTGTTCGTGCAAATAGTTATCAAATGGTGCTAAGAAAGACATCTCGAAACTTTATTTCTGCGACAGTTCTGTAGGGTAATTGCCAACCAAAGAGTGTCTCATGCAATTCTAGGGTTACTTCTAAGTTTTCGATGTCGTAGTTTGCTTTTTATATTGTTTTACTTGCTTTTCGAGAATTNCTCCATTGTAATGTATTCCTGTCTCTTGTTCACTGCCACTAAAATATTTATACACATGTCCCAGAGCATTATTTGGCGAGATACTAATTGCTCATTTGCCCTAACTACCTACACCACTTCTTCCCCAATTTGCTAACTTGGACTGGCTCTTTGATGTCAGAGTCCTGGTACCATGGTTTACTTTGTCATTTATATTGTTTCCTGTTTTGTTCTTTTTGTGATGCTATGATTGTTCGTGCAAATAGTTATCAAATGGTGCTAAGAAAGACATCTCGAAACTTTATTTCTGCGACAGTTCTGTAGGGTAATTGCCAACCAAAGAGTGTCTCATTCAATTCTAGGGTTACTTCTAAGTTTTCGATGTCGTAGTTTGCTTTTTATATTGTTTTACTTGCTTTTCGAGAATTNGCAATTCTAGGGTTACTTCTAAGTTTTCGATGTCGTAGTTTGCTTTTTATATTGTTTTACTTGCTTTTCGAGAATTATGGTGCCAGACCACTCTGACCTTCGAGGGACCTGCCACCTTGATTGTCAGTAAGAATCACAGGCACATAAGAGAAGGACATGCTGTTATGCAGCTCCTCGGACCCCTCAACATTTTTATCCTATGCAGAATGTTTCAGAAGTGATGGTCAAAAATGTAGGGATGAGATGTACAAATAAAGAGAAGCAATAATGGCCCATTAAAAATGGCTTCGAGAATTAACCGTTTATGGAATAATGGCAACTGTGTACTGGTTGGGCCTCCTAGATAACTGGATTTAAATATGTTGGATTTTTGTGTATGGGGTTATGCCAAAAGCCTTGTTTACAATACAGCAGACATTTCCACGCCTGAAGAATTACAGCATAGGATTGTACAGGCTTTCAGAAAATAAGTAATGACTCCAGATTGCTCGAGCGCATTCGCAGGGTTTTGTGGAGACGACTAGACAGATGCATTCAAGTGCATAGTCAGCATTTTGAACACCTACTGTAAATGTATTCTGATAACATGTTCAAACTGTACTGTACCATGTATATCCACAGAAGTCATTATGGTTCAACCCAAACTATGGCTTTTGTGTATGTTCAATCACATTTCTGTGGTGCTCAAGGCTCGTGCTTGATACATAAAATCAAAGTGTCTTTTTTTTTCTTGCATTCGTGCTTAGTATACAGCCAGCACCTTATAATCAATAGTTTAAGTATTTTGGAGCCCTTTTTACTTCCCAGGAGTAGTACCTTCTCCCCCTATCGACTCGCCCCCTCACAGGGACTTAACTTCTACTAATTTAATTTGTACTCCAAGCCTTTTACTGCTTTGGGTGGTCCCAGCCCTTAATTGTTCATCAAATTAAGTGTCTTATGTACCGAGCTAACATGTGAGTACGCATCGTGAATTGTTCTCGTGTCAGGTCGTTTCTTGACCTCTTAAGAGTGTCCGAGTCTCAACTCTTTATTCTGACCTTATTCACTACTACAGCACTGTCAATATAGCCGACATCAGACATAAGTACTGCAAATTATGGGCATTGTGAGGTGGGCCAAATAGTCTCGCACATAGTGGTGTAAGACGGGGGGCCTACATCCCCCTAGGAAGGACTTGTTGCATACCTACAACAACAGTCATCTGGAAACATCGCCATCTTCGATATCATCACACCAACAGGGATCTTCAGGAGAGGACCACATGGGTGAACGGCCTACTCGATAGATAACCAGCGCCCAGATAAATCATTTCCGCAATAATACTCCACCTTCTCCCTTTTTGGTGAAGCGAATCCCGTCAGTCTTTTCATCGCCTTGAAGGAAAGAAGACACAAAACCTTATGACAGTTGAACAATTTACCCATGACCAGTGAGAGTGCAATTTTAATTTAAAAGCATAGATTGGAAAAATCTAAAAAGAATTTATCATGCCACAGTTTGGGCTTGGCATCCCATCTGACATGAAGGGGCTTCCAGAGGTGCTGATGTGGGTCCCCGCCTTACCTGCCTTACCAGGTTAAGGTGGCAACTGGTGAAGTTGCCCAGCACCATAACTCAGTGAGCATGAGTTAGTGAAGGTCGTGTTTCGACGGTCCTGAGGTCCCTGGAGTCTTCTGTCGATCTGTGGTGCTTGAATATGATGAAATTACCAGTAATTTAATATACCTAGTGGTTTTCACCCTTACATTGACGAGGTTGTAGGCGACCCCACATGCCTTACTTACACTTTTGGTTTGCTACAAGGGGGTAAAGCACCCTAAATACCCAGAGGGAGATAACAAAATGAAATGCAAGTTTGGGCTTTAGACCTTTACTTGTAATTCGTTATACATGAGCCCTTACACTACATGCACTCTATTAAACGGACACAACAATATGTCAGTCGGTGACCAATACGGGACAAAAGGACTAAGCAATGAAAGCTTTAAGTGATGATTACGTATTCGGAGTTAGGTCCTGTTTGTAATTTCTGGAAGACAGACAGTCGTCCTCTCGGCATTAAATAAGTTAAATGTTCCGGTTGATTACATCATTATTGAAAAAGCAAGTGATTGCAGCAAAAGTTGAAGGTGCCGAGGGGGTCCGCACGNATGTTCCGGTTGATTACATCATTATTGAAAAAGCAAGTGATTGCAGCAAAAGTTGAAGGTGCCGAGGGGGTCCGCACGGAGCGAAACTCCCATGCTGCCAGCCATCCTGAGTGCTAAAGTGAGTCTAAAATAATGGTGTTGGCTTCTGCTAGGCGTAGCCAAAGCTGGCACTAAAATTAAGTGGGAAAATTACATGAACCCNGTTCCGGTTGATTACATCATTATTGAAAAAGCAAGTGATTGCAGCAAAAGTTGAAGGTGCCGAGGGGGTCCGCACGAAGCGAAACTCCCATGCTGCCAGCCGTCCTGAGTGCTAAAGTGAGTCTAAAATAATGGTGTTGGCTTCTGATAGGCGTAGCCAAAGCTGGCACTAAAATTAAGTGGGAAAATTACATGAACCCGCTTACAACCAAACAAAGTGATGCACAATACAATAATGTGGTAAAGTATACAATGGTGACATCCCCGTATTTAATTAAATGTTATTTTAATCGGTGACTGTGATATCACAGTGCATATCACTACACTTGAGATATGTAATAATTAAACTGGAGCCATGGTTGGGAGTCTGTTGGAAAGACAATAGACAAATACACTTTAACATAAAAAATAAACGAAATAATTACAATTAATAAAAAACTGTTTTCAAAATGGCCATACCATTTCCGGTAAGTTTCGTCAATGGGCGAGTCAAACTGTTCCAACCTGGGTAGGCTAGAGGAGCCCATCCCTGAAAAGGGGTGTGGGTAGCCATTCTCGATTTATAATCTAATAAAGAAATTATATTAAATTGGTTGGCTAAGGTGTTTGTGATACTTTTAAAAGGTTCGGGGTTTAATTTCCCTTTGTATAACCTCACTCGGGGTCACATAGCATTGATTTCCTGGCCAGCAGGCCGGTCGACGTCTCATAGTTGGGGAGGACATCGGACACCGCAGCGCGAGCTGTGCCGACATTCCTTCCAACTGATGAGGCGCCTGATGGCTGTGGCATTCGTGGAGACACCGTGTTGGTTGGACATCTTGTTATTTCCCCCCAAGAGTTACCTCTTCAAGTAAATAAAGCAAGACGGTCAGTTGAGTCGCATAGTACATGACGATGAGGCGGGTGCTTTCTGTTCTCGCCGGCCAATACTAACATACTCGTTGCCGGGTATTCGCTTCGTTCCGGTGTCGGCTATGCAGTGTAAGTGGCCGCGAAGGTGCAAGTGGTTACGAGAGCACAAGTGGACACCTGGTTCACATCATATTAATAGAGTTGAATGCTTTAAATAATTATAAACGGCACATATATAAGATGTTACTCATTCCTTGAGCATTTGGATATTAATGAGTCTTTGATTCATTAATCAGATTGTTAAAGTGTAATGTGATTTCTCATTAATGGAACACCCACCATGTGGTCGTTTCACATGAGCACTGAGGTAGTGAACACTGACAAAATTTGATACATTTATATGCTGGTTGTAATATAATTACGGGTTAGTAGTNGAGCACTGAGGTAGTGAACACTGACAAAATTTGATACATTTATATGCTGGTTGTAATATAATTACGGGTTAGTAGTAGTTAAGCGATTGCTAAGATGTTACAGTAATTACACTGTGTCACGTTGCTAGACATTGCACTGATATGGGAATGCAGTCTGGTCACATGACCTTTGATGCGCACGGCAAACAGAATTGTGAGAACAGTTCCTTCCTTGGCCGAAAGATAATGCACAATGTGTTAATTAAATAATCCAAAAATGTTTATTATATGCAATATATTATATTGTATAAATTTTAATAAATATTATCTACTCGTTTTTCAAAATGACATCTTGTTAAATAGTCTCATACAATGTCTATAAATATTTGTGAGAAAAAGGTGATCACCGAATCTGTTTTAATTCCATTCGGGCTTTGTTCTTTAATGGCTGTAATAATTTTGCAAATCAGTGCAGCATGTTTTTAAAAAGGTAGGCAGTCAGCCATTCGATATTATAAAAATGAATACTAATGCAATATATTAAAATTACATTCTACTCTGTTTTGTACTAGTGCTGTAAAAGATTCTTTTTTTTTTTTTGTTTGTGGTTATCTTTGTTGTCTTTGTTTAAATTTGTATAACGCCTAGCCATTTCTATTCGGGGTGTGATTTACCTACCAAATGGATATCAATATGTGTTAAATAAATATTCTAGAGCCTTGGGTGTTTTAATTAAAGAGTATCTTGTCATTATCGGCTCCTTATAAATACATCAATAGTAGTTGCAGTTTGGCTATCTGTAAGAGCTTGCTCAAACTTTTAGGAGTCATTGAAATAGTAGAGACGCCGGCGAGTGTGCTTGTTTGGAATATAAAGATGTCCGATAAATAACAATATGAAAACTATTAATTAATACGATAGTTGCGCATTTACTATACATCTGAAAGAGCCAGTTGTATCAACAAAGCACATCTTTTATATTCTGATAACGAAATTCCTGTAAGATTATTCCCTTGAAAAGAAATTGACTATGTAAATTAACAACACTTACCTCTTTGGTTAGATACCAGAGCGTTAAGAGGTTTCGTGATTATTTTATCGGTAAGTAGGCATGTAATTTTTTTTTTTGAAATCGAGTATATAGTATTGAAAACTTGTACGATTTTGGCACGTGCGGAGTGAATATTTGTTTTTTCGTTGTATTTACAAGTAATGCGAACAAACACTTTAAATTTAAATATGTTAAATGTTAGTAGGAAATTATGAATATACCATAGCAACTGCAAAACTTCTAATGAATACCAATTCGTCCTATGAATGAGTCGGCACCAAGTTAAAGTGTGCCGCATACCTCCTCCCTTAGCCTATTAGTCCACTGCATGTACGTAGCCACGATGTGCCCTCTACTGGAGGGAGTTGGTCTGATTGCGGCGGTGACAACTTCACCAGCCTCAGCACAGTGGGATGGGTGTGAAACTCACCCGCTCAATGTCTGGGGTACTGCTGTATCCAGGTGACCACCCTGCGACTATGCTCTCATGAAGCAACTCTTAAGGGCATTACGATTCGGGCAGACAAATATCATCAATCAAACACCCCCCCCCCCCCNATAAAGATGCCACTGGTGAAATTAATGCAATGAGGGGGTTGCAAACACTGCGAATTTTCCGGTACCCCTTTGTGTGCCCTCTCTGCATGTGTTTACATAACCATGTGTATGTTTGTGTGTAGTGCCAGTGTCGTGATAAGCCCTATATGCTTTTCCTGGTGTGTAGACACACTAATTTCACTCTGGGGCGCCAGATCCAATAAGTTCTTATTGGTTTTATGTAAATCGAGCATGGCTACCCACACTCATCCTGGGGTATAAATGGACTCGCCCATTGCGAGCCATCAGTTGCCACCCCTAATTCTAAAAATATGAGGGTGAGGTGGATTTTACTGTTATTATTATTTTGTAATTAAAATGCTTGAAAATAATACCGAGCAGCAGTGAGCTGGGATAGATAGCCCCTAGCTATTCGAAAATATGTTGCTTAAGTAAATTCATGCCAACGTAGTTTTCGGGTTTTTCATAATCTGCTTATGTGAATTAATAACCAAGTGTTATCGTGTCTTCTCTTTTAATGCAAGTATGTTTAAGTGTAATTGATTCCCTTCTTAAAAGTTTTGTGTATTTTTTTAAGTACTTCGCATGCTTTTCAGTAGGGGTCTTGGCAGATCTCCGCCATGTGTGTTAGTTGGTTCGTAGCGCTTTCGGGTGGTGGTAATGCACCGCGTGTAGCTGGGCCTTCGTGTCTTTGTGCTTGTCATCAAGTATTATAAATATTTGTCTGGAGCTTAATTTTTTTTTTTTTTTCGCAACCCACTCCTTGGTCTTACCAGCTCAAACACACCGGGACTTGTAAGACTAATAATTTCTCATTGGCCTCGTGCCAACTGTGTTAGTATATGTTGCCAGGTTACTGGAGCCAGAATAAAACCAATCTTTGAGAACTCATGTCTCATTTTGCTGCCAGCTGCTTCACGGCCATGTGATTGAAGATGGGCCTACTACCCACCACACTATTGCACCTCCAAATTAAAATTAGTAACCTGTGTTTTTCCAGCATGTGAGATGACCATCAACAGTCTCACTCGGTACTTCGTGGCATATGAGGGGGCCTACATCCTCATCTAGGCACGCACACTGGAATATCTCCCCAATATAATGTAATGTGCGTCGCAGGGTGAGTCCAGGTGAGGAGCAGCCACATGGACGGACGGATCACAAACCTAGAAGAGTCTTCGCTCAACCGATGTGACACCCTTATTAGTTTACCTATCATTACGTCCATCAATACCCTGACCTCTGGAACTGTAAGTATAACTAACATGCACTCTGCTTCGGGAACTACGACCACCCTTCAAAGTTAGTCTGGCATCGAGCATTTTAGGCACCCAAGGCCGGACTTCCACCTAGGCGAACAAGGCACCTGCCTAGGGCACTAGCCTCAGGTAGGAGAGGGGAGCCCTTGGCCAAGCGAAAAACTTTTTTTTAATTTTATTTATCAATAAAATCAAATCGGAAAGTACAAATATACAACAGCAATTAAATTAATAGAGGATACAGGACATGACAGTGCTATTTATTATGACAGTAGCTAAAATTCGATAATTTTATTGACCCATGTAAAAAAGTATATTTGGTATTTTATTATTATATGTCCAGGTCTGCTTATCTTGTCTATTTTATACAATAAAAAACGTTAATCAAATATAAAATAAAATAGGTTATTATGTTAAATTACGAAAAAGGGGCCCGGACTCTGCCCTGCAACTCTTTATAATATGATCCGTTAGTTTACAATAGTCTTAAATAAACTGTTTATCGGAACATTATTTCTTTATTTCTTTTTAGTCAAGGAACAGTTCTTCTTCCAACCCCATCGACCCTTGTGCCATGAACTTAACTATCCTTAATTATGTTTGTGTTAGCCCATGTGCCATGCTTTATTCTGCACAGGCTAATAACATGCCCTAACTGTCTCACAGTTTAAGTGTCTCAGACGAGGGTTCTGTTTATCACGTGTAAAAATACCATAAACTAATGTCAGTGTTTTTATTTCATGTCCTGTCGCTTCACGAGAGCATTAATTATATATTTTGGAAAATTTGACCATGTAAGTTACTGCACATGCACATCATGACTGAGAACTGTGTTCCTGGGTGTGTGGTATGGCCCATCAAACAGTCTGGCATTCTGTGAGGGCCGGCACACTCATGAGCTAGGCATAATTGGATTACTCAAGCAACTTCACAACTAGAAGTGCAACAGGGTACTCCCGGAGTAGCTATATGGGTGGCATCCTGCGGTGTGTTCAATTTTCTCCTAAAAACCTTGACTGCCTAACCATTTCTGCATCACATTCCTTCCACCAAGTGTCGCCTAACTGTTGTTGCGAAGTTTTCGAAAATTATTCTATATATAATAATCCTACATTATAACTCCCTGCACCACATTCCACGCGACAAGTGTCACTTTTCTGCACGGTTAAAATTACTTTCATTTTTCCTGACTGTTTGTGTAAATTCCATTATCGCCATTTTATTCCTAATTACAATGAAAGCCTTTCCTTATTTATACAAGGAAACTTTTATGTATGAAAATTTACCTGTGCAAATCAAGCATATTTTTGACCAAAACCTCACAATCGTGGCATATTTCTGCACCCCAAATTCAAATGTGCATGCATTAGGAAGTTGTACCATCATCAGCTTGTGAAATACCATGTCAGCTTGGAAAGGAGAAGCCAACATGGCAACAACCAGCAAGTTTCGCCACGATGCTCGCTGAAAAAAGTAACACTGCTAATAGGACAGACCACTGCCATTTTTTTTTTCAGATGTATTACCCCCTCTTCACCAAACTGAGTGCAGACAGAGAGGTGGCAGCAGGCAGCATGTGTGTGTGGATGTGTATGGGACAGACACCACCACTCCATCCGCTAGGGTGGGTCACCCTTCCCACTCACTGCATATGAGAGGCTGTCATGGGCTGTACAATCTGTTGACCACAGCGAATATCAGCTGGGTACACCATGACTCTTTCCCACCAACCACATTGGGACAGGGGGTTGATAGACTGGCATACTTTCAACAGCATAGTGGAATGTCCATGCTCTCAGTGTGTGAGCCCACTACCAGACCCTGATCCCTTTACACTTGTGCAGTTACAAACCAGCACCTGACAGTGCGACAACTCCATAGAAGCACAGCGACTGTTCAAATAAGTGAGTGAAGAGGGCTATTAACAGTGAGGTCTTGAGAGCCGATGAGGGTGATATGAGGTGATTTTGGAGCAGCACCGAATGAAGGAGCTGTGGAAATGGGAGATCCCCGAGAAAACACGCCGACCAGTGGCATCGTCCGGCACAATTCCCACATGAACCGCTCAGCCACTATGGTCACGCGACTGTTCGAGTACATTGAAAATACAAACAGGTAACTGTATGCCAATGCATTATCACATAGAACTGTGGGCCGAGTGGCCGACTTGAGTGATAGTTGCATGAAACCTCGGCATATCCAGAGTTCCCATCAATCCTGTTACATGTGTGGTGTGTGCAAGTATACCGGGAGTGTAAACATTGCTTCAACACGAACGAAGTTTAGGCAAACACTCAGAAAATGCAATAATGTTCATTGGTGGGATGGACTTAGCCAAGCCACCGTAGTTTATACTCAACGTCATCGAGTATACCACGACAAGTGCATGAAACAGCAGGAACTTGCCACATTGAACTCAGAAAATTTCTTCCATTGTTTTCGGTGTCAAATACTGTCACTGCAGCCTGTCACTTTTTAAGCGACCGTCCAGCCTGCCGCCTTTAATGCTGCCAACTCCAACCGACCAGAACAATGTCAACAGAGTCACTGCAGAGGGACAAACTCTGAACTAACATTCTGTGACAGTTGTGGCCTAAGGCCCTTCACCACCATCACCGCGAGCGAGTGTTGTGATAACAGAAGGAGTACTTCATGCACCGACAAATCATGCCAGTACTCAACTTGTCACTAATTTTATTTATTTTATTTTTTTTTTGCATTCCGAGGCACACACAGCCAAGCCTTACTCCTTGTCTCTCATCTGATATAATTCACACCCCTACTCCGCAAAGCCACGAGAGAGTGTGGTGCCTCACCTACCACTACAATAACCACACAGCCAAGTGCTTCTTCTACAGTGGTAGCTGCCTCCTCTCTGGCTTGCTTCAAATTGTTGCCAAGCTTTGCAGGCCTTCCTATAGGTGATCCTGCATTCTTTCTACATGACAATGCAGAGCTACTGCATCGAGGAAGAGAACTGACACTTTTGCATTGGTGACAAATTGAATGGTGATGCAAGACAATGTTGACACCGAATAGCTAGCACATTATGGTATTACATGAGAAGAATTCCACCGATACTTTGAGTGTTGTTTTGCATGCACCATCACTTCCCTACAATCATGGAACCATATAATTCTCCAAAAAACAAAAACTGGATTAACTTCTCTCCATTTATACTATGCAGAATACAAATTTTGTACAGACCTACCACAATCAAATGTCGACTAAGGAAGTGTTAGATGTCGTGGCAGGTACAGTGTGGCCATATTTCGTGGTGTGTTAGTCCCACTAATTCACTATCCAATTGATGACTTCATGCAGGCACTTGTCATTCTGAAACAATCATCCATGACAACACCCGTGCAGCCACACTGCAACTGCGACTCCGTGCATCTGTGCTGGTATAAGGAAGACAAAGCGAAAGAAAGTATCATCTCGAAGGAAACAGAACCAACTATTTCGGTCAAAAACTTAATACTTACAAAAATCTCATCTCCAAGTGACAGTCATACTTTGGGGGAAAAGGGACAAAGTGACTCTGTTCAAACACTTTCAGGGCATGGAACACCTTCATTCACCTGTCGTTTCTGTGATGCTAATGCATGCGCTAACATGACGAGTGTCGAAGCCACCTTAAGAAGATCCATGACGGAAAACTACCTCTGGGAAACAACGGAGCAGGGTAAGGCGACCAGATGCCACCTGCCCCCTCCCTTTACATGGTAAAATGGTTGTGATCCTGAACAGACTAATGGACGATCCAAGGTGCTGGCTATCTGTTCATCTATAATGCCGGGCACCAAATTCCCCATGTGTGATGTATAGGATGGACAGGGACGTACACAGCCAAGCCCAATTTACTAAAACTCAAGGGTGTCACGTGTCGAAGTACCACTCTTGGAGGCTTGGGATGTCTAGATGGGAGAGACTACGGAGGACTCAAGGTCATCGCATCCACACACTTTTAATGCCACACAAATTTACCAGGCTCGGATACTAGTACATAGTACTATCTCGATAGTTTAAATGCCCAGGAGCTGTTATTCTCATCCTCGGTAAATCACTTGCACCGAACATACAGCTGGACGACTTCGACCACTCAGTGCCAACCTAGTAATGTGATGTCATCCAGTTCCTGCCCAACGAGTGATGTGATGTTTTCGCCACAGCAGATCCTTTGTATCGCACAAATGTAAAGGACAGGTACTGGAGATTTTCCTTCGACTTCAGGCATCTGAACCTAATAACTGAAAATGATCCACCTCCATTCATCAATGCCATGGATGTGCTCAACAGCCTGGGCTGCGCTAAGGTGTTAATGTCACTTGATATCTGCACTGGTTACTGGCAAATACCAGTAAAAAAAAGAAGACTGTCGAAAGATAGAGTTTACAGCACCAGATGTATGCCACTTTCAGTTTAGGATCATGCCCTGTGGCCTGAATAAAGCACCTGCAACTTTCCAGACCATGATGGTACAAGTTATAGATAACTACGTAGGTTTGTTCACAATGGCATATCTTGACAATGTTGTATTTTGTACGAGTTGATGTCGTGCGTGCCTTTTCTCTTTTCGAGCCACAGTTGTCCCCTCTCTGCGCAGTACAGTTGTGCACTCGATGGCCAATATACTGGGCACACGAGCGAATTGCGCAACAGCCTGGCACATTCGAACCAAGACATCGCGACGAGGGAGGTGTTAGTGCTATCTATGCCAGCATAGGGATTAATTGGTGCATCAAATCGTGTAACTAAATCTGTCTCGCAGCTCATGTAGGAAATGTCATACGAGGTGTTACGGGTGTGTGCGCCCATACACATGTGCAATAGAAGCCGACGATTTAGGAATATTGTGCCTACCATTTCATATCCTTAATCAAAAAAAGGTAACAGAATGAGGCACCAGAGCTATTTAATCTACGCAGTTAGTAATTAAGGTGAATTCAACAGAGTTGTTAATCACAGTTCATAAACAGATTATCGGGAGGAAGTTATGTTTTAAGCGCACGACGTTGATGAGGCACATGCCACGGAACAGTAGTTCCAGGTGGTCTTAGAGGGGAATAGAGATTGCATGAATTTCATGGCCAGGGGCCTTCGTCGTTTTGTCAGTCATCATTCAGTACCATGGTTAAACTATTAACATAGTAGAACCTTGTTAACTACTTTGCTGCCCTGAACATACACCTCGCCGGTACAACTGCATCCCCACTTGACTTCAATTCCACATTAATTGTATGTCGCCAGAGGCATTTGCTACTGTAGGACGGCCAGTGTTGGGCACAAGCCACATGTCATATTAAGTGTAAATTTCTGTACCACTCATCAATAACCCTCTGGAATATCTGCAAAGTATTATGTGATATTGAATGTGTACTTTTTTCCAGTAGGGTTCGTTGTACACCTCGTAGCAGCGTCTCGGCGAACTTTGAAAGGATGGTCCTAAACCATCCTGTGAAATTGTTTTCTTGGGGTTATCTCATTGTAAGTGTGTTCATTTAAGAACCATGACAAACATGGTGCACTATGCTTATCTAGCTGCCTCATTGCAACATTTAACATAGCAGTTATTACATCTTTAGGAGTATTTTCGTGGTTATCCTACAACCCATCTGAGTGTAATAACACAGTGTATGACCAGCCTAAATAAGTTAGCTACCACAACCGAGTTCATGCCATGTTTCAGGGTTTCGTTCGGCCGTCGACCAGGCCCTGATAGTGTCTCATGCTACTCCGGGTTATTGGGCTATATGCAAAGAACTTCTAGTCGTCACTACCAATAGAAACTAAGCGAAATCGTCACTAGATAGCTCGTTTCGTATGCTCAGTCACATAAAGTGTTAGTCTTCCTTAATTTTTAAGTGTATAAATCTAGCTGCCGAACTACCTCCCTAAATTACCATCCAGTGGAGATTTTCTGCAAAATGACGGTAGCAATTAGATTAAGATTATTAAGATGTATTAGATTAAGATGTAAAGATTTCAACTTGTTGATGTGAGCCCAAATTCACGGGTCTCCGCGACCGTTTGCTGCACCACAGTACAACAGCAGCCCCGGGCGAGCACCATGACTACAACAAGAACATCGGGTGAGGCCGTTAGCAACAATATCTCGACGGTGTTTGGAAAAACACCCGCTTAGCCCAGTGCCGCGCGAGTCAGCTGACGGCCCCACTTTGAAACGACCATGTGGGCGACACCAGGACAATCTCGTGGGTCGGATCCCAACCAAACAGCATGCATGGTCACACTCAGCGCAGTGCATCAGGGCATAGCATGCATGAAAGCGACTCCAGGCTGAAGAGTGTTAGTATCCTCCAAAAGTGTAGTCTTGTCATTCCCAGTTTACCCAAAGCATAAACCACAAGTGAACTGTGTTTTTAAATGTAATTTCAAATTGCATCAAAGTGAAGTATCAAATACTTCCTACTCAGGACACGGGCTTCACTTGTGCCAACCTAAGTTTAGCCCCAACAGGCATCATCTGATTGGGGGCAATTTTTGTTTATGTATTTTCCTTTAGGTAAAGTTATTGAAAAAGTGTCTATGTTTATTTTGCAACAGTCAAGAGGTTCACGGACTCGGATAGACACATTTCCAGCACTATATGAACATCAACTTAAAAATGCGAAAGTGCATTGTCATTAATAATTCAGTAGCTCGTGTAGTTTGCAGAATACGTTCTCAAATTAGATACAGAAATTTTCATATACATCTAATGTAATAATTAAAGGATTAACCCTATTTGCACGTTTCTTTTATGCTCACATGTTTCTGACAACCTACATCTTCACAGCAAGTGGTTGGAAAGGTGCAGGCAGCCATATAGTCTGTAGCAGACATTCATCGGAGCAGACCGCGTGGTTCGCGACTCCCCAGCACTTCAAAAATTTCTTTATCTACCGTCACGAACAATAGTTTCTTTTTTTTTTTTCATATTTTACTAGCTGTAGCATTAATTTAAGTTAACTTCATTGCCTGGAAGGAGCATTTCTCCCCCTCCTGTAGACTCAATGTCCCAGGAGTGTAACTTCATCACGTAAATCTGGAGAGCATACTAATGCATTGGGCTCGCTTAACGATGTCAGCACCATCAACTGGTTTCTATTGTCAGAACATCAATAAATGATTTCAACCCCAAGTCAAGCGTTTTGATTTCCGGCCTTGCCTCTTAATGGTATTTCGGGAGCTGGATCCACCAACCACCCATTTTCAGGGTTGACGTGAACCACGTGTCCACAAGCTCCTTGTGCCCACTCTGACCGCCGCAGTCACATCAACTGCACCAGCTGCACCGGGCCGCACCAACCACATCAGGCCAAGAGTGCATAGTGCAGGTTGAGAAGAACGGAACTTGCACCTTCTTGCCAACAGGTACTACGTAACTCAAGAGGTCGTCCTACTTTGTTTGTTACAAGAGGTAACTATTATAATAATTAGGCGATCCGAAACAGTGTTTACCCCAAAGCCACAGCCATTTGAAGCACGGGCCATTGGTTGTTACATCGTAGCAGCTCGTACCGCGACATATGATGTAACGCACCACCAAGCGGCGTCAAATGGCCTGTACCAATAGTGCGCAGAAAGTTTCTAAACATATCACACAAATTCATCTCATTCAAAGCTACAGTCAAGGGTGGGTTTTATTGTATTAAGAGCCATCAAGCATGGCAACCAGGTGGACTCGTCCATCCCTTCACGAGACAGCCACTTGGCAACACTGTAGCCAGTGGAATACAAACATGTCACAGTCACAGGAAATGTAATATACACTTTTCACAAGAAAGCGTAATAGTGTATTCAATGACAATTTATAAGAGCTGTTATAGTGTTTTCATAAAGTGAGATTGCCTATAAAGGCCTCCATAATAATAACATTTCATTTAGTGCAGTTACACTCCCCCTCAACTTCACANAAGTGAGATTGCCTATAAAGGCCTCCATAATAATAACATTTCATTTAGTGCAGTTACACTCCCCCTCAACTTCACAACATCAACCTTAACAGACATTTGTTAATCAACAGGGGTGTCACCAATGTGTTTCATTTAATTTATATAATTTTTCATAATTGCAATAATGTTACATAGTTCTAATGTCATGTTTTAACACTCGGCATTTGACATCGGTTAACGCCACTCAGTTCGTCTCAGCACCCGAGCCACACCGGCAGCATGTTTGTCGGCTCTGCGAGCCCCCTTGGCNATTAACGCCACTCAGTTCGTCTCAGCACCCGAGCCACACCGGCAGCATGTTTGTCGGCTCTGCGAGCCCCCTTGGCAGAAAATGCGGGATCGTTTAGGTCTGTAAAATTGCTAACATATTTTGTAATTTGTGTTTCAACAACTATGAAGTAGGAAGTACCAAATATATATGACCAAATTACCTCATATTATTTTGACGACGTGAAATGTATAGAACTCATGGTAAAACCAATGTATTAAAAAAAATTCGACTCGCATTTGTTCAAAGTTGGTGAAGTATTGATATGGTTTTAACTTGTGGGTAGTATCGGCAGAAACCGCTTCTAATAGAAACGAATAAGGTAAAAGTAAAGTGGGAGGTAGTGTGATTCTCTGTCGCCCAGAGAGCTCTGTCAACTGATTTGTAAATACTTCCAAACCATCCGCTAGATGGCACCACAGTCCTGTTCACCCCCTCATTCTCAGCCAGCTTGTCATCCATTCTCAGAACCACACAGTGTTAGTGAGCAGGCCAGGTCATCCTGCCGCCTCTCTAATGACCCGTCGCCTCTAGCAGATTACTCTCTGCGATAACAACATTGAAGTAAAGGGAGGTTGGCCCGAGCGAGCCGGTTTGAGTAATGGTAGATTGAGTGGTGCAGACTAACGTGACTATGGCGCAGCGACTGGCCAGTCGAAACTGCAGCCAATGGTAAAAAACTTATATATATATATATATATATAATACTAGTTTGCATGTTGGTACAGCTACTGTTTTGCAATAGATATCAAACATATCCTTTTATTTGATATATTTATATTGCTGTCACGAAAAATATTTATATAAAAATAAAATCGTTAATAGCTTATGCAAGAAAAAGTTAGATGAACATCACGTGAGATTTATATAAATATGAAATCGTCATTAGCTTATGCAAGAAAAAGTTAGATGAACATCTCGTTTCATGCTCTTGGAATTATCCCGCAGAATATCCTNCGTCATTAGCTTATGCAAGAAAAAGTTAGATGAACATCTCGTTTCATGCTCTTGGAATTATCCCGCAGAATATCCTACTGGAATTGGCTTAAGATAACTGATAAATGTTAGTCAGGCCTAATAAAACAAATATACTCAAATTGTATATACACAAACCTGTGGGCCCATATTGTCACATCCACGACAACAACAAGATACTAAGAAAAATGCGCTTCAATGTGTGATTGTGGTTCGAGCAACAATAAACAGCGAATTCCCTGTTTGTACGAGCATAATACCGCAAATAATTGCAACACGGATACGGCATTGGAAATACAAACAGCATACTAAATAATGTAAAAACGTTCAGATATAATTATGTGTTGACAACGAAACAGGGGCCCAATTTTTTTAAACTATCGGAAAAAATTCTCTAGCGGATTGTTCCGGTACTTCCATTCCGGTAACGAGTGTTGCGATGCCAACATATGAATTTTTGAGACGACCAGTAAGAGTCGAAATAAAATGTATAAGATTTCTGAAGAATCGATTTTACAACTTGGCATCGTTGCATTTCGTGTGTCGTCAGCGAAGCTGAACCAATCACATTAAATCTGTTGTAGTAGGAAAATGTGTGTAAAAATACATTAATATATATTTTATTTATTTGTAGATAATCCGGAATAAGTAATTTCAACTACCTTAAAAAAATAAACTATCTACAGTGGCGGAGAAACTATTAACTGATATATTATAAATAATGAAGTCAGACATTGGTAATCCACAGGAACTCTTATTTTTTATGCAAATTTGTTTTTTCCTTAAAAGAACTTGTATTGACGTAATTACGCTATTATTTGCCAATAAAATAACTTAGCCCGTAAAAGAACATGTTAAAGAGTTAACTCATAATGCCGCTAGATATATGTTTAGTATTTTAATTACTTTATCGTAACTTTATTCACGAAAGCACAGTAAAACGCTTTACCATACTGTAACAAATGACAAAATGCAAATGAAAAAGCAACACAATAACAATTTATATTTTTCTGGTGTAAATATACCATTATAAAATGTTTGTTAACATTCCGGTTATGGATGTAAACTATAAAATATGTTTAATTAATGTTTGCATGTCTAAAACAAATTTATTACGTTTTGATTCTCAGTACTAACTATGTTTCACAACTACAGCTTTTCTTGCAAAATTGATTTCGTTATGTATTTTATGTTTCAGCAGTTTCGTATAATATTTCACATGATATTCTTGGCAATTCTATCAGTTATCACCTACCAACTTAACTTTGTTTACAAGGATTTTTTCATAGATATGTAAACGCCTTGATAGTTTGATATTTGGTAACAGTTTTACTCTCCTTTGCTAATTGTATTTATATTAAACTTCGCGCGAGTGTATTTTCAAGTTCCCTACATCACGCGAAGTATTATAGACCAAACTGTAGAGGAATCGCGATTCCGGCAGCTGCCTAGCTTTCGGATTCATTTCGACACTTACGCAAACACACCCTCTGCTTTTATTGTACAGCGCTGGCCCACAAAGTTGCTAGAGAAGGATCAAATCTTTTGTCATGTACAGTCTTGCTAGTTCATTCATTAATTTAGTTGTATTTTTATTCAACGACGAAATAATTAAAATATTTTTTTCATTTCACTTTAAAATACTTTCGAACCAGGTGGCTGCTATTTTTCAATCAGCGAGAAAAATTTTACTCCATATNTTTCATTTCACTTTAAAATACTTTCGAACCAGGTGGCTGCTATTTTTCAATCAGCGAGAAAAATTTTACTCCATATTATTTAGGGCCATTTAGGGCCTGTTTACAAACAAAGGTTTTCTTCGTGCGTTCAAAATTCAAGACACGTTTTAAATACTTCGATATAACTATTTAAAAAATGTCTTAAGGCTTATTTAAAANTTTCATTTCACTTTAAAATACTTTCGAACCAGGTGGCTGCTATTTTTCAATCAGCGAGAAAAATTTTACTCCATATAATTTAGGGCCATTTACTTCCTGTTTACAAACAAAGGTTTTCTTCATGCGTTCAAAATTCAAGACACGTTTTAAATACTTCGATATAACTATTTAAAAAATGTCTTAAGGCTTATTTAAAAATTTTGAAATACTGAAAATCTTACATCTGATTCTGTACCTTATTTGGTGTTGTCAGATGGCTATGTCGGAAATGTTATTGGTTAGCAACATACATGCATGCATACATGGTATACGTATGTATAGATGCAGACATACGCCCACGTAGGTAAATACTGGCATCGCGCACACATCACACATAACAGTACACATAAGAATACACATGCCACATAAGACTACCTCTTCAAGAAGAGTTATTAGGTATGCGAAGAAAATTAGCATGCGATAAAAATTTGTTGTATANCATCGCGCACACATCACACATAACAGTACACATAAGAATACACATGCCACATAAGACTACCTCTTCAAGAAGAGTTAGGTATGCGAAGAAAATTAGCATGCGATAAAAATTTGATGTATATCTTATGGTTTAGTCAGCGCAAGCCATGTAAGCGCCCTAAAAGCTGTTTTTTACAACTTGATTACAAACGGTTCGACATTTCTCTACTATCCTTACATTAAATATATATGTATTATACACCAAAACCTTCCTCAAGAAATTCTCTAAATGATGAAAACCGCATTCAAATCAATTAACTAGTTTAGACGTACTAAGCGAATACACAGACAGACGCGGATAAGCGGCTTTGTTTTATGCTATTTAGAGAAGATGATATATCACTAGACACTGGCTGTCAGAAAAGTGCACTCGTTCGTGAAATATAAAAAACTGTAAATTACAAAATGTAGAATTTCCTATAACCCGTATGGCAATAAGTAATAACAATTTTGCAATTTGTAGGGCACAGACCAACTACGTTCCTTTGTTTATCCATGCATCTTTGTAAATCAAAACGTTTGGCCATCCATATACTTCCCACTTTTCCCAATAAATGTCTCGCGCCCCGGGGGGAGGGGGGAGGGGCATAACTAGCAATATGGATTCTGCCTCTCCCTGTTCTTGCGCCACTGTAAATCAAAGCACTACGGTAATTTTCTGGGATTGGGTTTAACATGTAGCACTAAAAAAATACAGAAGTAATCATTAATTAATTTATATACATTAGCAATTCCTATTAACTTAATTTGTTACAATAATTATCAGCAATCATAGTACGCTTGTAGTGATGCATAGGACGTAAACACACATTTCATTTAATCAGAAATTGAATAATCTTACTCAAGTACATGTTTTCTTGAATATCACCCTCTTTGTTTTAAGCCGCTCTTCTTTTCCTAAAAATTTAATTTCACTGCCTCGTCACTAACTGNCCAATAAATGTCTCGCGCCCCGGGGGGAGGGGGGAGGGGCATAACTAGCAATATGGATTCTGCCTCTCCCTGTTCTCGCGCCACTGTAAATCAAAGCACTACGGTAATTTTCTGGGATTGGGTTTAACATGTAGCACTAAAAAAATACAGAAGTAATCATTAATTAATTTATATACATTAGCAATTCCTATTAACTTAATTTGTTACAATAATCATCAGCAATCATAGTACGCTTGTAGTGATGCATAGGACGTAAACACACATTTAATTTAATCAGAAATTGAATAATCTTACTCAAGTACATTGAATATCACCCTCTTTGTTTTAAGCCGCTCTTCTTTTCCTAAAAATTTAATTTCACTGCCTCGTCACTAACTGNATTGAATATCACCCTCTTTGTTTTAAGCCGCTCTTCTTTTCCTAAAAATTTAATTTCACTGCCTCGTCACTAACTGTTTAAAGTATGTCAACCGTTGTTCCAATTCTCTTGTGCAATGTCCCGCCTCTTTCTACTTTGAGTCAAACCGGAAAGACCCTGTTTATGGTTCAAACTCTTCGGAATTTTAACATGGCTGATCACAACATCGTGAGGATTATTTAGGACAGCATCCGTTGTTTATTTAATTTCCTGCCTATATTTATTAAAGCAATGTATGTAGTTTCTTAAAAGTTGTGTGTAGTTTTTTTTTCAGCTTAAGCTGTATTATGAGACAGCTGTAGAAATGCCCGGGACATGCATACTGATATATGGGCAAATATAATAACTTATGTTAATAACAAAGTAGAAAGAATTTGCAAGTATTGCACGCACCACAAATAGTNATATGGGCAAATATAATAACTTATGTTAATAACAAAGTAGAAAGAATTTGCAAGTATTGCACGCACCACAAATAGTTTTAGTTCATCAAAACGGACTTGCATTATGTATGATATTTATTAGAGCATTTTTAAATTACGATGCTGTCATTCAACTCATACATGTAAGTTGATCGAGAGATAGGCTCTACAGTCAAAATCATATTATATAAACAGGCATAACTAATATAATAAACATCGAGGCCTCATTGGCAATGTTCTTCATTCACCTCAAGTGGTGTAAAATTGTTCCTACACTGCATCGAAATCAAATGCAGAAAAGGTATTTGTGATATACTCCCCAGTTTATTATATCTAAATGTATCGTTAATGACTTTTCATAACATACACAGAAAGCCTCAATTCATCAGCGTTTAGGAACTGCAACTGCTGCAGTAGAGTAGGCAGTATTTCTGGTGGTGAACTAGTGAGCTTTGATATCAAATATGTTTAATTCTAGACCTACCACACTGCATTCACATCACAGAATCTGTACATAGGGGTGGCAAAATATGAGAAAAAAAAGGAGGGGGGGGGGAGTTTCACTCGCAAAATTAGCAAGAAATAGCATGCAAAATAATGAGTCGTGATTAGGTAGAGCACAGTCGTATTAGATGAGGTTTATTGAACATAAGGATTACACAATAACTATTTACGTGACTATTGATAGGGGGAGTTTTAAATGGTATACGAAGATGCTTATTAATTGTATTAAACCTCACGCCATTACTAGTACCATCTAATTGGGAAGTCCCCTCCTTGTTCATGTTGCCGGAGGCTAATTCTAGAAGGCGGTTAACGACGGCCGGACACACCCATCTTCAGTGGTCTTCTCTCTGGTCGGGTCGACGACAAAAGACGCCGCTCCCGGCGTTACGCTGGCCTATATCGGGCGTGTTTTTTTTATATTTTCAGCCTCGTTTACTGACCGGTGAAGGGGATTTCTGCAACTGCCTTTCACAAGGTGTCGTTACAATCACGCTCGTGCCCTGGTTTAATGTTTGAAGGTGTGTTCAGGCAGGCCGTTAAGCTAACGCCTGATCACTTCATAACAATACGTTTCTTCAGACAAATNTAAGCTAACGCCTGATCACTTCATAACAATACGTTTCTTCAGACAAATCCATGCATGTTTTATCTTAAGTTTGAGAAACTCTTGTTTCGTAAATATTTGTGGTAGGTTCACTTAAGTTTCGTAAATATTTGTGGTAGATTCGNTGCCTTTCACAAGGTGTCGTTACAATCACGCTCGTGCCCTGGTTTAATGTTTGAAGGTGTGTTCAGGCAGGCCGTTCAGCTAACGCCTGATCACTTCATAACAATACGTTTCTTCAGACAAATCCATGCATGTTTTATCTTTAGTTTGAGAAACTCTTGTTTCGTAAATATTTGTGGTAGGTTCACTTAAGTTTCGTAAATATTTGTGGTAGATTCGTAAACTAACTAGCTCAGTTCATGATACTTGGATGTTTATCAGTGCCTTCATCTATAGTTGTGTGTATGCGCACAGAGTAATGTGTTATCCGCGCGTCCTCTGGCTGAGCCATGACGTCCAGGCATACTGTGCTGTATCGTTGAAATGTTGAAATTAACATATTCCATTAAAGAAAGTTATTACTTATAAGTAGATATAATATACATTACGTAATAAGTAATATGTAGGATTTTAATTTATCGCAAGCTTATCTAACGATATATGTACATAAGCACTGAAAACAACCAAATTGTAATTCAGTTACACGCAATTATAATAGCGAACATACTATGCATTCGTAAATGAAATAAATTACATCAAACACCTTTCAATCCGCACAAGTTCGAACAGTAATAATTTTGCAGTGGTGCACAACTTTAAACTTTAGCTACATTTTTTACTGTGAAAGAAACAGTAACAATCAAGCATGGGCTTCTTATTTGCCATTTTAGAGAAACTTTAATGGCAGCCACATTACGGTGCGTGTAACAAGAGATACAAGTAGTGACCAATTTCTCATAAGCTGTGAGAGAATGAAATTCAATACTTACAGTTGCAGCAGACGTTGTAAGGGGAACTACACGTCTTCGAAACATTCAAGAAAATCATCCTCTGTGGACAATTGACATCTGGAGTTGGTTTCATGAATCATTCCTTGTGTCTTTGAGGAGTTATTCACAGTCATATAATTTAGTTTAACCCCTCCAGGAGCATGTTCGGCGCATTTCCTGGCAATTTAGTTGCATATTATTTATTACTAAAGTTGATGTCAATGGAAAATAACAGTATAATACCATGACATTTTTTCTCACGAGCATTTCGTAAAAATTCAGATATGTCTATGAAATTCAGGCACGGTGTAAATATTATTGATTTAAATTAATTACATTAATTAAATAGCGCATAAAATTTTAACGATGCACAGAAAAGAAAGTTGCAGTGTACGCACATTTTATAAAATGAAGTTAATTCATGTGATTTTACATTATAACGATAAATAAGTCGATGCCCTGAATTGTAAATGTATAGATGTTTAGATAAAATAAAAATAATATGTACGAAAAAATTAGCACTTTTTTTATCAACAGAGAAACACAATAAACCGGAAACAATAAAAACTCTCTGATTTTCAGCCAATTTCAACAACACACATCGGTGGAAGTGCCTCCAACAGGAATCAGTGGAAGATGATACAGTAGGCTCCTTCTGGGAAACGATATTAGTTATAGAGTAATGATGGAATAAGTGTTCCATCAACAGTCTGACGGAGATTTTAATACAATGTACGGTATTTTTTTTATGAAGCTGTTATGTAACTTACTGCGCTATCAAACAGTGATGTTATCAGGAAAGATATGCGTATTAAACTTCAGCTATTTATTCGAAAATAAATATCTTCCAATAGTAGTTTTTTTTCCCCCCTCAGTTAATACCACGAGATTTGTTTACAGAAATAGCACGTGTCATGTATAATTTTGTCAGCGCAGTGAATTCGCCACATTTAACGTAATGTAACGATACCAGAGTGCCATGACGGTTACGCGTGAACGAAATGAAAGTCAGAATATTATCGTTAACTTGTCAATTATTATTATTATTATAGGTGAAAACGCATTAAAGATGCGTATGTTTTGTTGCTTTGTTTCGCTCATATGTATATGCAATGCAATGCAACGTTACATCTCACTCATATTCCGAAGTAGTATGAACAGCAAAGGTCCTTTCACGCTATCAAATAAATACTGAATCCCAGGAAATGATTTCCAGTTATTGGATTAAGAAAACATTTTATAGTTTGCACGCTTCAGTGAATTGAATTTGATAAAAACTGAAGTGGATAATGTAATATAATTTTCATATTTAACAACATCAGTCTAAAAATTCCAATAAAAATTATAAATTAAAATGTTATTATAACTACGCGAAATAATTGCTCAATATACTAGCAATCACGGTTTTTAAAATTTTCCATTTGCTTACTACAAAATTGTTTTTTCTTCTTCTTCTTCTTCTCATACGAAGGTTCTCGCCGGATTCAGGTGCTGTACGGAACTGACGAGGAGGCAACACCTTGGAGAGGGGTGGTGGTTGGGGCCGGATAGCCGGACACTCGCTAATGTTGCGTCCAAGGTAAGTGTACAGATACACTACGAGCCACTACAAAGTCAGTAGGCCATTAGTCGGAACCGCAGGTACACACACGCNGGGGGGGGGGGGTGGACACGCTATAGGATAGGGCTCAACGCATTTCCCAGTCGATATACGCTAAATCAAACCTTATGGGCCAAAACTTTTACGGTGAATTATAACATTTTTGATTGCATCTTTACTTACATAAAAAAAAGTCTTAATTTTAAACGTAGTTTATTATAATTTCATGCAAGAAAATTTGTTCATTATTATTATTTATCCCTTGAACTCTTTTTCTTACACTTTGTTGTGCATTTCAAGACTTTCGGAGTGGTATTCATGACAAACATAAAAATGGCATGGCTTGGCTTCAGGAAGTATGTTTAAGAATGAATTTGCTAGTAAATAATTTATTTACTCCAGTATTCGTGTTTAATAACGCGGAGCAGTTTTAATATTAATCTTACGTTGGAATTATTTTGTTTAATTCTGTTGCAGCCAATGCTACTACCGTACCCATTGTGTCCCACGAAAATTGGAAACTGTTATGGTATTTTGTGATAATATGTATTAGTTATTGTTTATTTATATTTTTACGTAAGCCAATGCCACGTCATTTTGTATAGCGCATATACATAGAAAATGTTAAGACAAAGCACACGATGGAAACATCCCATCAAAGTCCAGAATTTGTTGAAATGAATTATGTCGGTCAAAATATAAAAAAAAGAGTACCAGTGATGTAAAAATACATTACACTGAAAAAAATTGCAACAAAACTAAACATGACATACTTGCCGTATTTTGCTTGCAAAAAAACGAAATTCCCAACTATTATTCAACCAAATGTGTTCCCTATATGTACTTGAAATGCAAGTAAATGGCTCAAGAGTTTTGTGTAACAAATTAGGAATAGGGTTACGATTTCTCAAAAGTCAGCGGGCTAAACCAAGTTCGTTGACGGATGGAGGTATTATTTAAATAAAAGAGTTAATTATTAATTCCTATTTTTTATTTACAATAACTACAAACAAAATTCTCTCGACCCAACATCTCACAATCAACTCATATCACTTGCTGTTTACTATTACTGACTTCAATCAATCAAAATTCACAACTACCGCAAAGGAATTTAACGTAATTAAATAATGAGAAATCGGTCCCAATAGACAGTGTATCGAAACCTATTCCATTATAAGTTATGTGTCCATATTTGACCGTTGCAATATTTACAATAAAATCCGTATTACATGTTAATTCGGTCCCACCTCAGTTTAGTCCATGTCCCGCCAGTCCGCGATGTTCTAGAGTTCTGCGAGCGCCCTCAAGCACAGTAGCCTTCACAACCACGAACACCTCGTCCGCC